>PVJH01008598.1:0-84375 GCA_004026705.1 Nesogale talazaci | reverse complement strand
GGGGGGGGAGGGAAAGGGGAGGGTTTTTTAAAGGGGCTTGTATCAAAGGCTCAGGTGGAAAATATTGGGAAATGTATGTGGAAATATGTGTGCAAATGTGCTTGATACAAATGATGTACTGAATGTTGTAGTAGCTGTAAGAGCCCCCAATAAAATTAAAAAAAAAAAAGAAAAGATGAAATCAAAATCTCTATATTAAAGGATAAATAGCCATATCTAAGGATAGAAACAATACAATAAATATAGGAGAATCGCCGAGCCCCGGTGGCGTAGTGGTTGTGCGCGGAACTGGGGCCCACTGGGATGGAAGTTCAATTCCAGCTCACAGGAGCAAAGGCTGAGCCTCCTACTCCCACCACCAGAGGGCAGTGATGCCTAAAAAAATAAATATAGGAGAATCAATAGTTGATTACATACTGAATTTTTTAACTCAGTGAGTCATCTCCCCGTATATGTTTCCCAAATACTAGAAATCAAGTAGAACATTAGAAATGTTTTCTCTTAGAATCTGATAAACTTCTAAGAAAGGACCTAAAGGTCTTAGCATTTATCCCCAGAAAGTGACCCAACCAGCTCACTCTACCATGAAGCCCACAGTTGTTAAGTCCTTCAAAGGCAGTTTCTGAAAGGAGACTAACATAAAGCCTCAATCACGACAAATCAAACAAAGGAAGGAATTTGGAGGGGAGAGAGACTGTGGAAAACAGAGATCAACTGAAGACAACAAGCTGTTATTAATATTCATGAGGAGAGAACATCTCCAGAATAGATTTGATTGAACACTTGTGACAGAAAAGACTTAATGAGCTGTGGGATAATATTATGAACATTGTACAGAAATAAAACAAAAAGTCATTTAAAAGGCAGAAGGGAAAAAATCAAGATGGATATTAGAAGAAACTCTGGAACTTGTTCTTGATTGTAGAATAAGGCAAATGTGAAAAATGATGATGTATTCCACATATTCCTAAATCCAGGCTTGTACTCATTGTGGGGCCTGGGAGGCATAGACTACGCAGTTAAGACATCAAGCATTGATATAAACTAGCAATCCCAACCCCTGCCCATATTAGACTCTTTCTAGACCAAAAGGAAGAGTTGGGCAGGCAAGAGTAAGAAGAACAAAAACAATGAGTCCAACTGACTGCCTCACTGTGAGCAGAGTAAGCAAAGGGGTCTCTCATCAGGGAGCAGAACCATGCCTTCTGCATCCAGGCAGCTCATCAAGATCAGTGACCAGAAAATTCCTCAGCCAACTTTGCATTACCCAAAGACAACTGAGGCATCCAATCTCTTCTTTCTCCTCAAGTCACTACACCAATCTCCATTCAAACATTCTAATCTCCTCTACCCACCCACGTGTAAGTTTCACCTCCCTAAAGGCAGCCCCAACTCATTGCTCATTGTTCTAATTTAACAAGATACCGAAGAAGTCAAATGCTTCTCATTCCTTTTACTCCAAGTTCTATTTACAGCATCCCTTGTAAACACCTATCACCTCTTAGTCAGTGTGATATAGTCAATGTCTTGATCACTTGATTATTTGATCACCTATCCGCTTAGCCAATCATCACCCTTCTTTGTTTGGTAGGCAAATGATAAGGGGAAGAGTGAGAAGTGCAGAGAAGGGAGAACTTCTCATAGGAACACCTTTCCAGCAATGATGTTGCCATAATGGTTGCAACATTTTTCACTCATTCTCTTGAAAGAAGTTGGGTGAGCCAGGTGAGCAAATATGAGTGATTGTGTAGTCAGAGGATTTCCTTAAAATGCCTTCCTAATTAACTGTGATCCTGTGTAGGAGATCCCTTAAAGTCTATCAGTAGCACTTTGGGCATAAGCTATTTAGGACGATGGTCAAAAACCATTGGTAGTTCCATGGTAGAATTCTCACCTTCATGATCTGAGTTTGATTCCTGACCACCTGTGGGTGGACACTTGCACATTGCTATGATGCTGAAGGAGTTTCGGTGGAGCATCTAGCCTAAGATGGACTAGGAGGAAAAGCTTGGTGATCTATGTCTGAAAATCAGTGGAACCCCTATGGATCCACTGGATCCCTATGGATCACAGCAGGGGACACCACAAAACAGGCAGCGCTTAGTTATGCTGTGTTTGGGGTGGTCATGACAGCAGCTAACAAAAACATTTCCCATCAAGCCAAAACTCCACATCAGCATTCCAGCCCGCATGGTTTTTCATGAATTCTGAAAAAAGAGTGTCTATAACAGCTGATGTAAACTGAAATATGCATCCTGATTTATCCTTCCCCCTTAAATACCATTTGACTTCTAGCTTCGCTGAAAGCTACACCAGAGCAGAAATTAAATCCTCTCCCAGTCTCTCTCATTAAAGCCTCAGACACTGTGGATGTTGTAATACCTTTTTGTGGTCTCCCTTCGTGGACTTCTATGGCAAGGTGCTATTTGCAAATGCAGTGGTTAGACAATAAGGATGTCACCCTACAAAGCAAAGCCAACTACAGATTACTAAACACTCTAGAGCCCTACCCATGATGAAAATGTGATATGTATCAGACTTCTAAGATAGTAGTAATTTCTAACTTCAGAATAAAGATAATAATACAAGCAAGTATTATATCACTGGTTCCAGTGACATCTGGAAATTTGGGTCATAACTCAAAACCAGAAAGAAACACGGTGGTGACTAGAGAAAAGACTGACATTATCGAGATTTTATTTGACGTGGATCTACAATCAGTGTCCATGCAAACAACAGTTCAGAAATCAAACGATGCATCACACGAGCAACTCTGCTGTAAAACACTTCTTGAAAATGTCCAAGAGCAAAAATGGCACCTTGAGGACTAAGGGGACTCTGAGTCAATGAATGAATGGTATTTTCAACCTCCTCATCTGTATGTGAAAGTCAGAGAATGAATAAGAAGCCCAAAGAAGAACTGATACCTTTAGAAAATGGTTTGGCAAAGAATATTGGCTCTACCACAGATTGTCAGCAAAGACAAGTCTTTTGGATGGAGTCCAATCAGAACTTTCCTTAGAAGAATGGATGTCAAGGAACCAGTCTCTGAGGAAAATACCCTGTTTACTTAAGCATAGGGTCAGAGAAAAAAAGGAGGCACCCCAATGAGATGGACTAGCACAGTGGCCCCCGGCATGGACTCACACGGGAGAAGGAATATGAGGACAGTGCAAAACCAGGAAGGGGGTTGCTCTGTTGTTCATAGAGTTGTTATGAGCCAAAACCAAGTTTATGGTACCTAAGAACAACTTCTTAAAAATCCTTTTATTGGGTGTTTGTACAACTCTTATCATAACCCATACATACATCCACTGTGTCAAGCACATCGATATATTTGTTGCCATCAACATTCTCAAAACATTTGCTTTCTACTTGAGCCCTTGGTATCAGCTCCTCATTTTCCCTTCCTTTCCCATACCCCTCCCTCATGACCCCTTGATCAGTTATGCATTATTATTTTATCATATCTTATACTGTCTGATGCTTGACTTCACCCACTTCTCTGTTGTCCTTCACCCAGGGAGGTGGTTATATGTAGATCCTTGTCATCGGTTCTCCCTTTCTACCCCACCTTCCCTCCACCCTCCCTGTGTCGTCACTCTTACCACTGGTCCTGAAGGGAACATCTGTCCAGGATTCCCTGTGTTTCCCACTCCTATCTGTATCAGTGTACATTCTCTGGTCTAGCCAGATTTGTAAGGTAGAATTGGGATCATGATAGTGGCAGGGGAGGAAGTTTTTAAGAACTTGTTCCTTCATTGCTACACTGCACCCTGACTGACTCATCTCCTCTCTGCCATCCTTCTGTAAGGGAATGTCCAGGGAAATGTCCTTCTGTAAGGGAAAGCCTACAGATGGGCTTTGGATCCATACTCCGAACCCCCCCTCATTCACAATGATATGCTTTTTTTGAGAACAACAGTTTTTTTAATCATTTTATTGGCAGCTTGTATAACTCTTATCACCATGCACACATCCATCCATTGTGTCAAGCACTTTGAGAATAACTCTTTTTAAAGCTCAGATAAATCAATATTCATAGTTGGCTTAAGAAGAAGTTAAAATTTTATTCAATAAGGAGTTCAGAGAAATAGATAAGCAATACTTTTAGAAAACCATGGTACAAAATTATATGAACCACAACAATAAACAAACAAAATCCGAAAAGTTAAGAATTTATGTAAAAAACCTTATTTGTATATAGTGATAGTTTCTCTAACTCATAACCCAACTCTCTATCATCAAATCAATAATGAAACATAGCAACCTAAATGTTTATAGAAACAGATAGCCTTATCTTTCTCCCACAGAGTGGTTGGTGGCTTTGAACTGCCAGCTTCAGGGTTAGCCATCAGCCATAATTTGGCAGTGCCACCAGGTTTCCGATACTTTACTCATATTTACCCCACATTGGAAACAACTCTAAGGGCTCTCTGCTAGTACAGGAGAAAGCAAATTGTGGTACATGCAAACAACAGATTATAACCCTCTAGGGAGACAAAAAAAAAACCAAGATGAATCACACATGCAACATGGCTGAATTTCAAAAGCATGATGCTGCATGAGACAAGCCAGGCACGATATATAGCTCCATTTCTATGATATTCTGGGAAAGGAAAAACTATAAGAAAACAAATAGGAAGAAACTAGAGCCTTGGGGAGGACATTGATTACAAAAAACATCAGACCATTTGAAAGGGGTAAAGGAGTTGTTTTATATTTTTACTATAGTGATAGTTATATGACTTAGGCATTTGTCAAAATGGTAAACTTAAAAAAGATCGATTTTATTTTTTAAAGCTCTAGCTAAAAAAAAAATCTATCTTATACAAAATGTCACTGCGGCTCATGGTGGAAATGTATTTCCAGAGACTCCTCATACCGACAGTGCCTGGAATGCTGTGTCATTAGAAAAACTGAAAATGTTATCAGTGTAATAAGCTAGTGGGATAATAGACAATGTCTTACTTTTCTGTTTCTGTGAGTTTGTGTGTTCCTGCCTTTAGTTATTTGTTGGTTGGTTGGTTGGTTGGTTGGTTGGTTGCCTTGTTGCTATAATTGGTGTAGTTCAGCAGTTCTCAACCTGTGGATTGTGACCCCTTTGGGGGTCGAATGACCCTTTTGCAGGGGTCATCCGATTCCTAACAGTAGCAAAATTACAAATGTGAAGTAGCAAAGAAAATAATTTTATGGCTGGGGATCACCACAACTTGAGGAACTGTATTAAAAGTTTGCAGCATTAGGAAGGTTGAGAATCACTGTTTGGTCTTATGGTATTTTGATTTTGTCATAAAACAACAGCCAAAGTAAACCTGAGTTGCACATATCTCAGGGAAAAACAGATCAATGCTGGGTGTCCACTTAATTCTAGCCGTGATCCAAGAATCATTAGTTCTGATAACCTGGCTCAATAGTCACCTTCATGAAATGATCACTGAAGATAGGGGTGCTGCAGCAATGTGTGGTGAAGAAAGCAGATGGTGCCTGGCTATCTATTGGAATAGTGTCTGGGGTCGTAAAGGTTTCTCAGCCATCTAAGCGAGGAGTCAGGTAAGTTCACATGGAAGAAGCACACCAGCTTGTGTGATCCAAAGATGACAAAAACAAAATTAATATGATGAAAGAAAAAGTATCAGAGTTTAAATTGTGAACACCCAACTAGTTGAAAGTTATGGAGGATGGTGGGAGTCCAAAACCCATGGGCAGGGTATCTGGTCAGATGAAGCCACTGGCAGGTCCCCTCTAGCTATACGTAAGAGTCTGGAACAGCTTGACTATAGAGATCATTGTAATGGTGATTATACTTGATCAAGCTTGATCTTTGGTCAACTGACCTCCCTCTGTCTTGACTCAACCTGAAACTGTTCTGGATGCAAATATCTCTTGTTTGTTCCATGACAAAAATTTCTTCCCTTGTCTTTTAAATACTAATAGTGGTATTTTCTTTCTTACACATTATTCGTATTTTTATCTTTTTATTGTCATTATTTTATTCTTACCACTTTGAGTTTTTGAGTTTGTATAGCACAAAAGAAGTAGGTACATTAATATTAAAACTGATGCAAGGGTTTATAGGGGAGGTGGGGTGTGTAAGATAGGAAGAACAGGTTGATTAGGGGAGCAAATAATGCATGTGGGAGGGAAGGGAGCACTAGGCCTGAATGTGATTATGCAACTGATTTGTAAAGCACTTTATAAGTATTAAAAAAAAAGAAGAAAATGTTCTAAAATTGATTGGGGTGATGACCACACAATTTTTCTTGATATGATTGAACTATATGATATGTAGATTATGTGCCAATAAAACTATAAAAACAATGGCATTTGAATGTGATTGAACAACACCAAGGCACTTCGGAAATCTGTGGAAACTTCTGTTATATTTTAATTCCATGTAAAATAATGTTGTAATGGTAAATGTGTGCAGACCTTTACTATAATTAAAAAGTCCTGTGGAAAATATCTCATGTTGTTTTTGGATATCCCTGATTGATTTGAATTCACAGCGACTCAAGACACAGCCTCGCTCAGCCCCACCTCATCCTCACACCTGTGGTAGTGGAATTCATTGTTGATGTGGTAGCCACCATGTCAGGACATCGCAGAGAAGCGACGTCTACCGAAGCTACTTTATCAAGCATGAATATTTTTCCAAAATGATGTATGCTTCAAAGTCTTCCTGATAAAGTGCCCAAAGTTTGTGAGATGACATCTCATTATCCCACTTCTAGGGCCATTCTGTTTGCATGTCTTACAAGACAGATGGGTTTCTTCTTTCTGGCCTCCATGGTATAGTCTATATTCTTTGCCATAACCAAAATTAAGATACATCAATTCTTCAGTTTTCATTGTCCGGCTATCACACACAGAAGAGGCTACTGAAAGTAGCACAGCTTTGGCCAGATGCACCTTAATCCTTAAAGTGACATCTTTCCTCTTTAACACTCACAAGAGGTCTTTTGCAGTGGACTTTTCCAAGGCAATGCATCCAATGATTTCTTGGCTGCTACTATTGTGTCAAGACTTGCCTCTCAGTTCATCATGCTGTGGGGGATTGTGTGTTGTTGTGATGCTGGAAACTATGTCGCTTGTATGTCAAAGGCCAGCAGGGTACCCAAATGGAAGAGACTTCAATGGAGCTTATAGACGAAGAACAAGCTACAAAGAAAAAATCAGCTGCCTACTTTAGAAAAAGTAGTTGCTAAAAACCTTATGCAAAGATTCTAAATATCATCAGATACTGAAAACCCAATGAATGGAAACAACATTGTCAGAGACAGGGCCAGAGAATCCTTCTTTCAAGTCAGAAGGCATGTGGAGTATGACTCCACATTACAGTCTACCATGGTGATGTGACTGGAATGAAGTCTGAAGCCAAAGTCTTCATTGGCTGGTGGGGCACAACTCAAAATGGAAAAAAAAAAGCTGCAAACATTAATTAGTAATCAGAACTTGGAATCTATGAAGTATGAATCTAGTGAAAATCAGAAGACATCAAAATGAAATGGAACACATAAATATTGATATATCAGATATTAGTGAGCTGAAAGGGACTGATTTTGGCTATTTTGAATCAGAAAATCTTATGATTTATTATGCTGGCAGTAACACAATCAAGAGGAATGATGTGGCATGCACTGTCAAAAAGGACATTTCAAGATCTATCTTGAAGCACAATTCTCTCTGTAGTATGATTATATCTATGCCCTTTCAAGAAAATCCAGTCAATAAAATTATGCACCAACCACAAAATCTAATGGTGGAGAAGTTTTAAAGCTCTACCAAACTTTCAGTCTGAAATTGATCAAATGTGCAAATAAGATGCATTGATAATTATCAACAGTTGGCATGCAAAGGTTGGAAACAAAGAGGAAGGTACAGTATTGGAAACAGTAGTTGGTCTTGATGATAGGAACAAAGCTGAAGAATGCATCATAGAATTTTTCCAGACCAATGACTGTTCATAGCAAATACCTTTCTTCAATACCACAAAGAATGAATATACACATATTCTTCTCCAGCTGTAATACACAGAAACCAAGTTGCCGACATCTATGGGAAGAGACAGGACAGAAGCTCAACGTCAGCAGGTAAGACCAGGCCAGGGGCTGACTGTAGCACAGACCATCAGTTGCTCATAAGCAAGTTTGGATTGAAGTCTGGAAATACTAAAACAAGTCCACATGAGCTAAACAATTACCGTGAAACCCCACCTGAATTTTGAGGACATCTTGAGTCTAGATTTGCTACATTGAACACTACTGACAGAAGACCTAAAGAGAGACTGGCGTAACATCACGAACATTCTCCACGAAGAAAGCAAAATGCCATTAGAAAGACAGGAAAGAAAGAAGGAAGTCAAAGTAGATGTCAGAGGACACCCTGAAACGTGCCCTTAACCATAGCGGAGCTGAGGCAAATGGAAAACATGATGAAGTCAAATTGCTGAACAGAAATTTTCAAAGGGCATCTTGAGAAGACAAAGTAAAATATAATGAAAAGTGCAAATATCTAGAGTTACAAACCAAAAAGGAAGAGCATGCTCAGCATATCTTAAAATGAAACAAGAAAAAAAATCAAGTCGTGGCTTATAATCTTGAGAGATGCTATGAGCAAAATTTTGAATGATGCAGGAAACACCAAAAAAAAAGATTAAAAGAACACATAGTCACTGTCCCAAGAAGGACTAGTTGGCACTGGACCATTTCAGGAAGTAAGAACCAATACTTCAGGAAGAAGAGGTTCAAGCTGAACTGAAAGCACCAGCCAAAACCTTGCCTCCAGGAATTGATGGAATAGCTACTAAATATTTCAACAAGCAGATGAAGCATCAGAAGCACTTATTCATCTCTGCAAAGGAAGACAACCACTCAACCAGCTGACTGGAAGTTATTCATATTCATTCCAAAGAATGGTGACTCAGCAGAATGTTTAAATTATAGAACAATAACATTAATATCATATGTAAGTAAATTTTGCTGAACATCATTCAACAAGGAGTGCAGCACTACATTGACAGAGACCTGTCAGACATTCAGGTCAGATTCAGAAGAGGATGTGAGATAAGGGATATCATTGCTAATGTTAGATGGATCTTGCCTGAAAAAAATTAAAAGAAAAATGTTTCCTTATATTTTATTGACTATGAGAAAGCATTAAACTAGATCACAACAAGTACAAAATAGATCACAACAACTATTGATAGTCTTAAGAAAAATAAGACTTACAAAATAGTTCATTGTGTCCCTGCAAAAACTGTACATGAATCAAGAGGCAGTAATGCATACAGAACAAGGGAATAGTGCAATAGTTTAAATCAGAAAATGTATGTGTCAGTGTAGTATCCTCTCTCCATATTTATTTAATGTGTATGTATAACAAATAATCAGAGAACCTGGCTTATATAAAGAAGAATGTGGCATCAGGATTGAAGGAAGGCTCATTAACAACCTGTGATATGCAGATGACACAAACTTACTGCTGAAAGTGAAGAAGATGTGGAGAATTTGCTGAGGAAGATCAAGAATTGCAGTTTTCAGAATGAAGCATATCTTAATGTAAAGAAGATCAACATCCTCACCACTGTACCAAGAGATAACAAACATCACAATAGATAGAGAAAAGGTTGAAGTGGTCAAGAATTCCATCTTGCTTGGATCCACAATTGATGCTCATGGGAGCAGTAGTCAAGAAATCAAAAGACAGGTTACATTAGTTAAACCTGCACAAAATCTCTTTATAGAGTGTTGCAAAGCAGGGAGGTTACTTTGGGGACTAAGGTGCTCCTGACCCATATGCACAGGAAAATTGGGCATCGAATAAGGAAGGCTGAAGAAATTTTGATCCATTTGAATTAAGGTGCTGGCAACAAATATTGAAAGTACCATGGACTGCCAAAAGAACAAACACATCTGTCTTGGAAGAAATCCAGCCGGAATGTTCCTTAGAGATAAGGGTGGCGAGAGCTAGACCCACCGACTTCAGACATGTCAGGACTTACCAGTCCTGGAGAAGGCCACACTCTTGGTTTAGTGGAAGAGCAGCAAGAAAGGGGAAGACCAGGGAATCAAATGAGGTGACCTAACAATGGCTGCAACAATGGGCTTCACTGTAGAAATGATTATGAGGATGGTGCAGGATGGAGCAGTGTGGTGTGGTGTTGTGCATTGGCTCACTATGGGCCGGAAGTAACTGCGCGGCACCTAACAGCCATCATAAGCATTGATCTTGAATCCTAAGTGAAAATAGAATCCTTAACAACTTCTATTTTTGTCTATCCTGATGCTGTTTATTGGTTCATTTGGGGGGTTGAGGGGTTTTCTTGAGTTTTAATCTCTTCTGGAGACGGCAGTCTTTGGCTTTCATCAGCCAGAGCCTCAAGTCCTCTCTGCTTACAGCAAATAAGCTTCTGTCACCTTCACGTCACAGGAAGTGAGCCTTCCTTCCATTCTAATGCCCCGTTCTTCATGCAGTCCAGCGTCTCAAATTATTGACTCAGCCAACAGAATATGTATGCTGAAAGATACAAACCCTGATGTACACCCTCTCTGATTTTGAACTGTTCGGTACTCCCCATCGTTCTATTCAAACAACTGCAACTTGGTCTGTCTACAGGTTCTGATAGAGTACCAGGAAGTGTTCTGGAATTCCCTTTTCTTACAATGTTATTCGTGGTTTGTTGTGATCCATACAATGAAGAGAATACAAGTAAACATTCTTCTGGTAGTCTCGACTTTCAGCCAAAATCTATTTGACGTTAGCAATGATCTTTCTCATTCCACGTTCTCTTCTGAATATGATGCAGATTTCTGACAGCTTCTAGTTGAAGTACTGTTCTATTTTTTTTTAATTATCTTCCACAAAACTTTACTTTCATGTGAAATCGTTTGATAATTTCTACATTCTGTTTTGATATCTTTCTTTAGAATGGGCACAATTATGAATCTCTTCCAGTTGGTTGGCCATCTGCTTTCCAAATTTCTTGGCATAGATAAGTGAGTGCTTACGGTACTGTATCATTTTCTTGAAACACTTCAACTGATGCTCTTTCTGTTCCTGGAGGCTCGTTTATCACCAATGCTTTCAGTACAATAAGAACTTCTTTCTCTGATACTATAGGTTCTTAATAATATGCTACCTCTTGAAATAGTTTAACCTTACGGAGCAATTCTTTTTGGTACAGTGACTCTATGCATTCATTCCATCTTTGTGTGTGTGTGTGTGTGTGTGTGTGCTTCCTGCATCAAAATTATCGATTCGTTCACTATTGTGACTTAAGGTCTGAATTTTTCCTCTAGTTATTGCATCTTAAGAAATACTGAGTATGTTCTTCCTTTTTTTCTAACTCCATTTTCTGGGCATTGTATTATAATCTGTCACTTTGCACTCTCAAATTTTCCTTTTTAATGTTCTGTTTGGCTCTCTTAGCAAATTATTTCTTCTATAGGATCAAGAGCGAGTCTGAGTCTCTTCTGACATCCACTTTGCTATTTTCTTCCCAGTCTTTTACATCACCTTTTACTATTGTCCAATATGATGTTCTTATTGACATCCCACAATTCCTCCAGTCTTCACTCATTGGGGTTCAGTGCATAAGATTTGTTCCTGGGGGGCAGTAATTTCCAGTCTTTGGAATAGCACATCATGCTTGGTAAAGCTGCGTGACAATGACAAAAGAAAATCCTAAATGAGATGGATTGATGCAGGGACTGCAAACCATGGCTCAAGTGTGGCAATGACTGTGAGGGTGGCACAGAAGCAGGCAGAATCCTGTTCTATTTGGCATGGAGTTGTTATGAATCTGAAGGATGGTGCAACAGTCACGGTGATTGTTCAGCAGCGATTAGTTTGGGTTGGGTTTAAGAAGTCTACAGGAAGATATGCATACGAAAGTATATGCGTGCCTAAAAACATAGGCGAAAAAGTCAAATACAGGCTTCTGTGTGCATTCTGGAAAGAAAGTCAAGGTGATGGTTAAGAAGAACCTAGGCTCCACAGCAAACTGGGTCAAACCAACTATCTGGAACAGTGGGCAGTTTCTATCCTTAACCTTTCTGCAGCTCGGTGTTCTTCTTATACAACGGGAACCTGAATAGTGGATCCCTCACAGATTTTCTTCCAGGGTTAATTGAGTTCATCTAAGACACTTAGAAAACTACATGCCACAGAATAACCACCTTATATAAGTGTTCTACCTTATTTTATCTCTATAAATGAAAAAAAAATGACAAAAATAACTAGCAGAGCAGTGCTATCTTGCCACAAGTGTTCATGGGATTATTGTATTAGGATGGTAAGAAGTCTGAATTTTTACACTTTTCATTAAAAATCACTTAAATTTTTCAACCGCTTTATTGTCATATAATTTGCATATCATACAATTCAGCCATGTGATCACATACAAACGAATGGTACATTCATCACTGTAATCAGTTTTAGGACCTTTTCATTTTTTTTCTTCATTTTTATATTCACTTTTATTAGTTCCTCGTTCCCACCCCAAGTTACTGCTGCCATATCCCCAAGGAATCATCAATCCAAGTTACCATCTCTATAGATGTAACCATCCTGGATTTCATATACAGAAAAATATTTTAATTTTTTAAAAAGTTAAACAATGCACACTGGAACTAGACATTTTAACAACAATGCACACTGGAACTAAAAATTTCAATTTAAAAAAGCAGAAAATATTTTTCTTAGATCTCACTGCAGATTTCCATAACATGGTGTTTTGAATGGTCAATTTTTCAGTCTTTTTTGTTTGTTTGTTTTCATATTTCCAAGTGGTGATGTGACTAACAAGGTAAAAGGCTAAGTGTAATATAAAATGGTTTCTGTAAGTCCCTCTGAAAGACACGCTCTGGGAAATCAGAAACCTTATAAAATGGCTTGAAGGCAAATCATGTTCGTGGAAATATTAATTACAGATTATCATGTCAGGTAATTAGAAAGTACTCAATTTTCAGTCATGGAGCAATGACTAATTAAATTACAAAATTGCTACTTAAGCAATAAGAAGCAGCAACTAAAATGATGAAGATAAAGGGACTATCATTGTGGTTTTCCATCAAGATGCCTCCAATTCAAGCCCCCCTTGGTGCACAGGATGTTCAGTGCGGGGATTGTTTGCAAGTGGGTCACCAGACCTTTCTTCCAAGGTGCCTTTGAGTTGACCCAGGCCTCTGATCTTTGGTTTAGCAGCGTAGTCCATCACTGTTGGCATGACCGGGGCCTCCACATAATCACAATCCACATTGAAATATGAGCTTGACATACAATAGATGGATGGATGTATTGTCATAAGAGTTATATGAGCCCTCAATAAAATGATAGTAGAAAGAAAGAAAGAAATGTGCATGGACTACACTACAGTGCCAGTGAAGGGAGTCATTCATTCAATATGTCTTGAAATAAAGTGTATGATGCATGAATGAAGAATGGAGTCCCTTCTTCTGTGTCTCCATCTCACTTCGGTTTCTTGGCACATTCTGTTCTGGTAATGGGGCTAGGTAGACTCTTCTTATTGAGTTCTGGTGACATTGAGTCACCAAAAGATTGGTTGTTGAAGCCCACCCCACAGCTCTGCAGGAGAAAGGCCAGGCACTCTGCTTCAGTTAAAGATCACAACCAGCAAAACTGTGGGCTCATTCCATTCTAGGCACCTGGGATCACCATGCTTCAGAATGAATGGAGTGGCACTCAAACACAGGCTATTCTACAACAGCCCGAACATGACTCTTCAGAGCCAGCTTGCCCCATGGGCACTGTACGGGACATAAGCACAGCCCCTCCAGATGGGAAGGCTGGGCAGTATGCCTTGCCTCCCCCAGGTGTGTTCCAGGCAGCATGCAGGCCAAGTCCAATCTCAGGGCAAACTTGGGGGAAAATTCATGCTGACACTAGGTTCCAGATCTGGAAATATTGAGAGTCATTTATGATTCTAAGGATTGTGGTCATTCTCTTTTTGAGCAAAGCCAACAGCATACCTTGCAGGCAGGCTCTCTTCTTCCCAGACACTGAAGGGATTCCAGCCATCTCCTTCCTGAAAACTGAATGGGTTTAAATAAACCATGACTGAATGGTCACAAAGCCACTGAATTTTCCATTGTTTTCCATTGGAAAAATCCACAGCTGTGTGGACCTACTAGCTCTTAGTTTCCAGCCGTTCGATGACTAGTTCAAACAAGACTCTCTTGACGACCTAAGCATATCATTACAAAGTTTTTTTTAATCTTCAAAGGTGTTCCACATCTTTCAGGAATTGAATCAATTGGGCAATTTATATCATTTGCCTTAGGACTTTCTGAGGAGAAATGGTTCAAAGGAAACAAATGGAAGTTTTGGTAAAAATTTAAAAAACAATGGAAAATAGAAACTGAGGGAAATTTCATCATTTTGTTTGATATAAAAGAAAAGACACAGTTAAAGTAAGAAAAAACATTCATATTTCCCCCTTCACAATCCTAAGCAAATTATAAAATGTAGATAACTATGTTTCATTTTCATCTTTTGCTTATAGGAGAACAGAGATTTGCATAGCTTGTAGAATTTGTCTTTCAGTAGGAAATAAAACATCACTCATGCACTGGCCTAAAGAGAGGGAAGGGAATTCAGTGAGACTTTTTAAAACATCATGAAGCCATTTGTCCATCAATACACAGCTATTCCAAAGTGCTGGGCTGTGTCCCACCACCACCCTTCTTTTGCAATGTCATTATTTATGAGGCCAGTTGCTGTCTCAACTCTGCTAAAACGATTTCTGCAAGGTCTGCCCTTCTCCCAAGCAGAGGCGGTTCTGCTCCAAATGTTTGTTCATATGGCTCTGAACTCAGCGGCGTGTGTGTGTGTGTGTGTGTGTGTGTGTGTGTGTGTATAATGATTAACAATGGCTATTCTTAATCTGCACCTTTCTGGGACATCTTGTTAGACAATGCAGCTGAGCACTATGAATGATGGAGTGGCATAAGATGAGACGCTCGCCATTACCCTGCACCATTAACATGATCTTGCATGGTCCTGATATTGTAGGCACACACACCCACACACCTCTCCAAAAACTCGAAGCTGGTGGGAACTTGATTCACCGTAGCCAATGAAATTAGACCACCCCTGAGCAGAGCACATGTGGTCTGCACAGGGTCAAGAGATCCTCTTCAGATATAGACATCCTGACCTCTTTTCCGTTAACACGGTGGCATTCAGGGAAGCTTTGAAAATAGGATCTTGCCTAATGTGCATTTAACATTGGGTAAGTAAACACTATAAAATCAGAACATCTGACCTGGGCGCCTGATGTGGGTTTCTTTAGACCTCAAGTCATCTAATCAAAGAAGCAATATAGTATAGAGGTTTAAAGCAAGAATTCCGGTGCCTGGCTGCCTGGGTTTGAATCCCTGCCTGTGCTTCCCAGGGTAAACATTGGGCAAGTGATTTACACCTTTGTTTATTTTTCTATAAAAGAGTGATGCTTTTAGGACTTACCTCATAAGGTTATGGGGAAAAAGTGGTGATATGTGAGGCTATAATCCCCAAGGTCAACAGTTCAAAACCACCAACTGCTCCGAGAGAGAGAGAACTTTCTACTCCCACAAAAAATTAGTCTCCCACAAAAAATTAGTCTTGCAAACCTTTAATGGCAGTTTTCTACCCTGTCCTCCAGAGTTGCTATGAGTTGGTGTTACTTCAATGGCAGGGAGAACTTGAGAACAGTAGATGAAGAACACAATCCATAGACTTATAAACCCCGTTATACCTGTTTTCTTCCAGAGGTGCTATCTGATTAAAAAGATTAAAGAATAAAGTTTTTTACTGGTCTGAGATTTTTCACCCTGACTTTAAAATTAAGCGTAGGTGGAAAGCACTCTATTATTGGAAGTGTCCAATGGGACACCAAAACGTGCATGACTAGACTGTGACTTGCTCACATGTGTGATCCAAGTACTGTAGATAATAAAATTCAAGAGCAGATGAGGGCGTTGTATTAGAGATTAAATTCTGCACCTGGTTTGAGAAGGTTGTAGAGGCAGTCAAAGCCCAGAACCCATTTGCAAACTCACCACCTGGAGTAAGTCTCCATTGAATGCCCTCAGACCATTGAGATGTACATAGACTTGTTTTCAGACAAAGTGCGGTGAAAAGTGGATTACTGCAGAGACAATTAGGTTAACATCTTACCATTTGTTTCCCTTTTTGATCCATTTTAAACTTATTCTAGTTTTTATTACTTTCTGCTTTTGGGTTTTAGATCAGGTTTTTCTGTCTTTTGCTCTGTTGCTGTAATTGAGGGCTGTTTCTGTTGGGTTTTTTTTTTGTCTGATTTTCTTTATATGAAATCAAAGATAAGTAAATCTATAGAGGGATTAACTGGATCCCTAGGTTAAACTAGCTGCTTAAGATTATGAGGGGGGAGGCTGAGAGAAAAGGGGAGCTAATAAGAATAGACAGAATGAAGAAAATGACCTGACATGCATTGTGATGATTGCACAACTCTTACTCATACATTTAAGCCAATTAACTCTTTGACTGACGAATTATATGTCACTAAAATAGTTCAAAATAGTTCATAAAATACAAAAAGTTCTACCCAGGGGAAGGAAAAAGCACAAGGAATCTAGCCACAATTCAACACTTAAGAAGAAAGATTAGGGACTTGAGAACCCTTCTTCACTTCTCTAAACTCAGCTTAGAATCAGTGAGTTGAGAGGAGGAGCCTCTTGGTCTTGGGGCTTTCCTGAAGATCGGTTAGTTAGGTATGGAAGGTACTAACTTGGCACCTTCCCACCAGCCGGTTGCCATCCAGTTGATTCTGACTTCTGGCAATCTCAGTTGTGTCAAAGTAGAACTGTGCCTCACAGGGGTTTTGGTGGCCGATTTTGAGAGAGAGAAAGAGAGAGAGAGAGAGAGAGAGAGAGAGAGAGAGAGAGAGAGAGAGAGAGTTCGTTGACATTGCTTCTGAGCTAGAACCATCAACTTTTCGGTTCTCAGCTAAGCAAAGCACTTAATGATTTTCTACCCCCACACGGAAAGATAGTGGGGATGATTATCTTAAAAGGTCTGTTCTCTGTTTTGTTGCTCTCATCTTCACATAGCCAAATGGTTCCTGCAGGGTTTTTTTTTCATGATTCGTGGTAGATTTGGAGTTCTGTTTTGATTTAAAAGGTCAGAACTTTCCATTATTGGATATAAACCCTAAAGAAATAAAAAATACAGGGCTGAGCCCCGGGGGCGTAGTGGTTGAGTGCAGGATGGTGGAATATTGTGCATCGATCAAAAATAATTCACCACTCTCTGAAAGACCGTATGACAGAGACAAAACTAGAGAACATTATATTTAGCAACTTCAGTCCGTCTTACAAAGATATTTAATAACATTGCTGTTATAAGGAAAAACAAAAAAGGTGAAACATGGTATACCCCAAAGTAGACAAGATTTTGATGACTAGAAGGAGGTCAGGATTCAAGGCAGGAACCAGGAGAGGGAAAGGATAATGGCGATGGGGTGAGAAAAAGGTTGGGCAAGAACGAACCACCAAGAGGGAGGGATTTAATAGGATGTTGTTGATTTCGTTTCTTGAGGTGGGCTGTGTAAATAGAGAGTATGTTTCTTTAAAAAAACAAAAGGAGATAAAAATCCCTCCAAATCCCTTATCTCTCAAACCTAAATAGTGGTTTGAGTAGTTAGAAAGAAAGAAAAAAAAACTTCTCATTCTTCGCATGTTTTTTCTGATGGTAAGCTTGTTTGTTTGCTTTTTTTCTTTGCTTTATTGGCATTAATTAGTCTTCCTTCCATACTGCGAGTCCTGAAGAACTGTGGCAAACAGCCTTGACTGGTGGGACGTTGTGAAAGCAGTAAGTCTCAGGAAAGCCTTGCTGGCCTGGGTTGTTGCCCTTTAAGATCTATCAGCAACTGGGATACTGGGCTGGGCATCCTCACACACTCGCTTTTCTTGCCTTCCTCCAAGTCTTCAGGACTACTCATCATTTTCACCAAGCCTCATTCGGAAGGAGGGGCTTTTTACCAGCGAGATTTCCTATATTTTATTCCCCAGATTTCAAAACGTAGTCACATTATCTATTGTTTTTTTCCACTGCCCAAGATTTGCCTCACATATGGTCTTCCTTAACAGGGATTTTTTTTTTTGCCCCCCTTCTCCTCAGTGTCAAGTTTAAGACCCTAAATCCTCCTTGAAGACCGTTTAGCAATATTGAGCCAGTTACGCTCAATGAGGTTTGCTGACGCAGGGCAGTCTGTGTTTGTTTTCACAAAGGAAAGATTGTTCCCCTGGCCCTGGTTACTTCACGCTGCATGTTTCCCTGGAGAATTCACCAAACTGACAAACTGTCCTAGAGAGAGGAATCCAATAGTGTCCGTTGTTTTGCCAGGATATACATCTGTCACACACACACACACACACACACACACACACACACACCCCACCCCCGCAAATCACAAGCTCCCAGCGCCTCTAGGAACCTCTTGGAGCTGTGGCTTCCCAAGAGATAGTTTCCATCATGGATGATCTCTCCAGAAACGGTTCATCCTCCGCCCTGTATTGCCAGGTGTCTCATGACAAATGAAAAGATTTCTGTGGCTAATGGGCTAGGAAAATCTTCAAAAGATGTTACGAACTGGGCTTCTTGCTTAGTGCCCCCAAGTCTATTAGCATAGTAAAGTGCAGTCTAAAGATATTTGTTTAACCATAAAACCATCTGACCTGTGTATCCACTCTGGGTCCATAGATCATGCAAATGATGGGTGCTTGTCTCAATCCTTAAGTGGGGTGTCAGCAAAATGAGGAAGACCCTCAACAAAATAGATCGACACAGTGGCTCCAACAAGGGGTTGAACCATCATGTCGAGGCTGGTGTAGCACCAGGCAATGTCTCGCTCGGTTGTAAGTAGGATCTCAGTGAGTCAAAACTGAGCTCATGGAACCTGACCACCATGAGTAACCATAACGGTTGGCAGTGCGAATCAGCACTCCCGATCTGTGCCGCAGAAGAAAGGCCTGGTGATCTGTTTCCATAAAGATTACAATGTAGAAAACCCCGTGGAGCTGCCCTACTTTGTGACACGTGGGGATCTGCTGAGTGGAAATGAAAATTCCAAACTCACTACCATCAATTCACCTCTGATGCATAGCAACCGGGCAAAGCAGAACTGCCCCCGTGGGTTTCTGAGACTTTAATTCTTGACAGAAGCAGCAGTCTCGTCTTTCTTCTGCAGATCAGCTGGTTTCTGAACTGCTGATCATGCGGTTACAACCCAACTGGAAACTCATTTTGCCCCCGGGGCTAGGTTTTTGTTTGTTTTGTTTTCATTTCAAGAACCACCATAAAGACCATCTGCAGGAGGGCTTACAACAACCGACACTTATTCTCTCACAACTCGGGAGGCTCTAAGGCCATGGCCTTGGAAAGTTCTAGGGGCGGCTCGCTCCTCATCTCTTTCTAGCGCGGCTAGGGGTTTCATCAGCACTTGGTGTTCCTTGGCTTTTAGATACAGCCTTCCAGTCTCAAGCTCCATCTACATACATGGTGTTTTCCTTGTGCCTCTCTGTCTTCAGGTGGATTCTCCTCACTCTGTTTACATAGCTCTCATTCTATAAAACATCTATCATCAGTATAGGGTCTACCCTAATTCAGGATGCCCTCAGCTTGGCTCACTTTAGTCTTCAACACTTTGTTCTATTAACCTGGCATTCCGTGGTGCTCACCTTCTCAACAAGATAAATGGGTACATAAGCAAATGTGGTGAAGAAAGCTGATGGTGCCCGGCTATCCAGAAAAATAGCAGCTGGGATCTTAAAGGCTTGAAGGTTAACAAGCAGACATCTGGCAGAGAAGCAAAAAAAAAAAATCCACATGGAAGAAGCACACTTGTGTGATCATGAGGTGTTGATAAGATCAGGTACCAGGCATCAAAGAACAAAAAAATCATATCATTGTGAATGAGGAGGAGTGTGGAGTGGAGAACCAAAGTCAACCTTTAGGTAACTGGACATCCCCTTACAGAAGGGTCATGGGAAGGAGATGAGTCAGAGTGCAGTATAACACTGATGAAACATAACTTTCCCCTAGTTCTTGAATGCTTCCTCCTCCCCCCTACCCACTATCATGATCCCAATTCTACCTTACAAATCTGGCTCGACCAGAAGAATGTACACTGGTACAGACAGATAAAAAATGGAAACATAGGGAATCCAGGACAGATAAACTCCTCAGGACCAATAATGAGAGCAGGGAGCCAGGAGTGTAAGGGGAAGGTGGGAGAAGAAAGGGGAACTGATCACAGTGATCTACATATAACCCCTCCCCTGAGGAATAGGCAACAGAAAAGTGAATGGAGGGAGACTTTGACAGTGTAAGATATGAAAAAATAATAATTTATAAATTATCAAGGGTTCGGGGAACATGAGCTGATACCAAGGACTCAAGTAGAAGGCAAATGTTTTGGGAATGATGATGACAACAAATGTGCTTGACACAATTGGTGGATGGGAGGATTGTGCTAACAGTTGAAAGAGCCCCCTATCAAGTGATTTATTCTTTAAAAACCTTCAAGAACTCTTGTTATTTTTAAGTAAGGTCTCATTCATAGGTACCAGACCTTTGGATTTCAATATATTTTTAGGGGACACAATTCAACTGAACGCACCCTGAAATTCCCTTTTTCAAGCATACTGACTGGATGCCAGTGACTGGTTAGCACCTCTATGCCACCTAGCTTGGGAAACATGGCTTGATTTTCAAGGATGCTCTGACGCCCAAATCAGCTGGGATCAGAAAGGCAACAGGGCTCCTTTCCTTTGCTCATCACAGCCCCCCACCCCCACCCTGCATCTCCTTAGCACTGGCATGGAGAGTCCAGCTCCTTCAGCTTTATGCTGTGATGGTTTCTTGAGTGAGAATGCAAATGAATGGACAGCCCTAGTGACTCCATAGTGAAAGCACTCAGCTATGATGAAAAATGCTGACAAATTGAACCCACCAACTGCTCCTTGGAAATCCTATGGGGCAGTTCAACTCTGTCCTATAAGGTTGCTGTGCATCAGAAATTGACTCAATGGCAGGGCATTCGGTTTGACATCACTTTCTGGGAGCGGGAATGGCATATGGTTTAAACATTGGGCGACTAACTTACAAGTTCAGCAGTTTGAATGCATAGCAATGAGGCTTTCTGCTCCCGGAAAGACACAGTCTCTGGAACGATCCTCTCCTATCGTTTCACGACGAGTTGGAATCAACTGGAAAGCAGTGGATTTGACTTTGGGCTTTCATCACTTTCTGGTATGATCCCTGTGGTTTTCACCTTTTTGCAAGTCATACGTTAGAATGAACCAGATAATGGGAAAGAATACCGGTAAGAAACAGAGCATCCCAGGCATATGACAGAGGCGTGCAAGCCAAGACCTTCCAGAAGCCAAGCCATGAGGAGCAAAAAGTCTGGAGGTTCTCCTGCTGAAAGAGCTGCCAGCACACTCCATCCCCTGTGGTGGACTTGGTTGTACTCCCTGACTTCTGTACCCTCCTCTTCCTTTTGCCTCTCCAAAGACAGGACCAGCTAAGAATTCAATAGTAGGGTTTCTTGGGATAAAGTCCATACTCCTTAAGATGATGCACAAGGCTCACCCAAGTCCCGTGTCTGCCTTCATTAAGTTTACCTTTTAGCATGTATTATAATCTAGTCATTTATATTTCCTCCCAATTCCCACAGACACCAAGCTTTCTGTGATTTCCTCTGCTTAAAGTTCTCTATCCTGTTCCCTTTCCTTGACAAATTCTTTCTGACCCCTGATCCCTGACCTCTGACCCCAACCTTAGCCTAGCTCATTCCCCCTCATCATTTGTCTGTCTAGACATAATTTCTTCCAAAACATCTTCCCTGATCTTTCTACCAAGCTGGGCTGGCTGACCTTTCTTTGGCCTCCCTTAGCAACTCTACTCCTCATTTCAAGTATTCACACACTCCATGGTAAGTGGGTCTGCTTACTGAGCTGTATTTCCCCCCTGGACTTGTAATTCCGCTGGGACAGAAAGTCTCTCTGTACTGTTCACTATTGGATCCCCAGAGCCTAGCCCAGATGCTAATGCAGGCTGTGGTTCAATAAATACAGATCAAATGAATGATCAGTGGATCAAACTTATCCTTGCTGCAAAACCTAATCATTAAAAGCAAAGGCATCACTTTGTCAATTAAGGTGCCTCTGACCCATGTCTTGTCTTTGCAGTCACTGCCCATGTATGGGAAAGGTGGATGATGAAAAGGGGAAAGGGAAGGACGGATGCCTTTGGTCTGTGATGCTGGTGAAGAATACTGAATGTATTGTAGACAGCCAGAAGAACAAACCATCTGGTCTTAGAAGAAAAACAACCAGAATGCTATTTTGAAGCCAGGGTAATAAAAGGGACTCACTTACTTTGGACATGTCATCAGGGAGAGTAATATTTAAAAAGGACATCCCAGTTGGTAATGGGCCAGCGACAGTGAGGAAAACACCCATAAGATGGATAGATGTCATAGCCACTGCATTCGTCCCAACCATGGCGGTTGGTGACCATGAAGAGCCCAGAAGCTCCTTCAGGGACCATGTTCCCATGTGCATACAGCTGCTGGACCCGGGGTCAACTCAAGGGCGACTAATTGCCAATGAGATTCTATTACCAGATTCCCCAAATCTCAGATTCTTGTTGCCAGATCTTTCAAAACAACTGGACAGTCTCTTGGAAGTGATCTTCCTCCAGAAAGGATGGGGGTGGGGGATAAGGAGCTCCCTCTGATTGACCACGGAGCCCTGGGGGTGAGGGTTCCACTGTGAACTGTTCACTACAAGATCAGCAGTCCCCAGCCCCTGGCTTCTCTGCTGGAGAAAGATGGGACTTCCCACTCAGAACAGGTCCAATCTCCTAAACTCACATGGGCAGTGCTACCCTGTCCTGCAGGGTGGATTTGAGATGGCATCAATTCGATGGCAAGGAGGACGTTTGTTTTTAGTTTGTTTTTGCTTTAATTGACAAGAATAAAGTAGACTATCTTGTTACCTGTTCTTCTGTGTTTGAAAGAATCAACCAGTTAAGGATTATGTGTCATTGTTTCTTCTCATCAGATTTATACACAAATCAACAGATTCAAAACAGCTCAAGTGGGACCTTACACTCAGCTTGACAAGAAAAAGCCTGTTTTCTGTTTCCATGACAAACCATGCATGCTCCAGGGCTCTGAGAATCCCACTTATGTTTTCCAATCTCATTGCATAATAAAAGGCAGATAGAGAGTCACATGCAAGCTCCATAATACTCATATTATCTACTATTATTTCGAGAACTGAACTAAAATCTTACCCAGCTGCCAAATTCATACTCTAATATGGTGACTAGAAGCTATGTCGCTAACACAGTCATGAATCAGCCTGTGTCAGACAAGACTGTTAGCCACAACGCCCTTCCTGGTTGGAAAGCTGAATTTGTAAGCTGGATGGCCTCAGAGAAACAAATTGCTCCTGGCTGCAGAATGAAATGACTGTGTAGTTGACCAAGAAAAACACAAAAACACCCCTAGGAGATGAATTACTTGAAATGCGGAGGCCTGCATTCTTGGGGCCAGATAACAAAACTATTTCACCCCCTTAAGACATGATGCCTTAGTTAGTCAGACATTTCCAGGATTTCTGTTCTGTGGGGAAATATGTTGACCCTGCTGCAGAAAGTGCTCCCAAGTCCACACACACACACACACACACACACACACACACACGCACACATACACACAAAGCCCAAAACCCAACTCACTGCCATCCAGGCAATGCCTGTGGATAGTGACCCTGTCAAATAGAATAGAACTGCCCCTGTTAGGCTATAACTCTTATGGAAGTAGAAAATCCCTTCTTTCTCTCAAAAGTGTTCCAGAGAGGGCACAGTATAAACATATGGACTGCATAATAACCCTTTTGCACTCTTGAAAGAAAAGGTTCTCTCCACAACATCCATCAATGATGGAGTTTTAAGACCATGAGGGGCACTTTCGGGATTGGATTGTAAAAGGATTTCCTACTCAATGATTGCAAAGGGATCAGTCCTTATATTTGTGGCCCTTTTCAGGCCTATGAAGACTCTAATTCCCAGCAAGGTAACCTACTTTTTTCTGTATTATTATAATTTGCCCCAATTTCAAAACTTTTCTTTGTGCTCTGTAACAAATGTTGTGATGGGTTGAGTCCCCATTAAGATGTGCCATTCGATGACAGAATTCTGCAGGGCAAGGGTTCCTCTGGAGAAAGAAACCATTCCTTGATTAGACAATTATCCTACTGTCCAAGAGGAATAGTCTTGTCTTTTATTCTCTTTTTACCCCATTGCTCCCCCAGTCCTTATCCATTGCCCTGTGGGACAATGTGTTAAGTAGGCACTGGAAGCTATACCCTTTTTAAGGAGGATCCAGGTTCAAAGTTATGGGGAAAGTGATGGTTTAAACCTGAAGCAGGAAAAGGCGTGGCTGTCTTCTGTCCAGGTTCAAGATTTCTGTAGTAATAAGATTTCCTCAAAATGAGTATATGCTCTCCATCTGTCTGTTTTCAATTCAGTTTCATATGTCAACTCTCAGATATACTTCTCATCCCTAACACAGACTTCAGAGAACATGTGGGTTTGTTTCCAGGTCACCAAATAAAGCAAGATTGCAATAAAATGAATCACATTTTTTAACTACTCATTTTTTAATTATCTATGGGTGAAACTTATGTCCTTAATTTATTATAATCTAATGTTGCTGCAGATATTAGGTGCTGCTGATCTGGATACAACAAATAGCAACCCTATGTGCAACAGAGCAAAACACTGCCCAATTCTACATCATCCTCACAATTATCACCATGTTTAACCCTTAATTGTAGCCATTGTGTTAACCCATGGCATTGAGGACCATCGTCTTTTTCACTGACCCTCTATTTTACCAAGCATAAGGTCTCTCTCCAGGAATTGTTCTCTCCTGATCACATGTCCAAAGTATAAAGTCAGGCCATCCTGGATTCTAAGGAACATCCTTGCTATCCTTCTAAGACAGATGCATCTGTTCTTCTTGCTCATGGTTTATTTGACATTTTTTACAAACACTATAATTCACATGCATCAATTCTTGTTAGATCTTCCTTATTAACTGTTCAACTTTCTTTGTGTGTGCGTGTTCAACTTTCATAGACATGTGATGCAATTGAAAATACTATCTCTTGCAGAAGGTACGCCTTAGTCTTCACATGACGTCTTTGGTTTTTAACATTTAAAAAAGGCTATTTGCAGTAGACCGATCCAATACATAATTTGATTTCTTTAATGCTGCTAATGTGGACCTTGACTATGGAAACTAATTTAAATCCTTGATATAGTCCTTATTTTCTGTTTATAATGATGTTGCTTGTTGGTACAGCTGTTGGGATTTTTGTTTTCTTTAAGTAGAGGTGTAATCCACAGCAATAGCTATAGACTTTGATCTTCATTAATAAGTACATTGCGTCCACTCATTAATTTCTGTAAGGAAGGTTGCCCCATTTACATATCACAAGTCATTGCAGACCCTGGCCAAGGACACCATGCTTGGTAAAGTGGAAGATCAACCAAAAGAGGAAGACCATCAAGGAGGTGGGTTGACACAGTTGCTGCAACAAACTCAGCTCAAACAAACAATTTCAAGGATGATAAAGGATTGGTGTTTCTTCCTATTGTATAGAGTATTGCTGTGTGTCAGAACCAACTTAACAGCATCTAACAACATGATATTAGTGATATTATCTTCACTATGTTAATTTGCCTTTCTTCGGAATGAGCATAAACATGGATCTCTTCTAGTTGATTGGCTAGGCTATAAGAGTGAGTGTTTCCAGCCTTGCAATCATTTGTTGAAATCTCTTGATTGGAATCCCATCAATTCCTGGAACTTTGGTTTTCACTGATGCCTTCATTATAGCTTGTATTTGTTCCTTTAGTTCTATCAGTTGTTGATCGTCGACTATCTCCTGAAATGGTTGAATATGGACCAATGCTTTACAGTACAGTGACTCTGTGTATTCCTTCCATCTTGTGATGCTTTCTGCATCCTTGTTTATATTGTCCACAGAATCCTTCATTGTCGAACACAAGGCTTGGTTTTCTTTTCTCCAGTTACTTCTGCTCTAGTGTGTTCTTTCTTTTTAGTTTTCTAACTTCTGATCTTTGCACATTTCAGTAGAATACTTTGCCTTCTCACACTACCCTTTGAAATCACCCATTGAGTTCTTATCTTTATTTCTTCCATTTGCCTTAGCTATTTTAAATTATTCAATTTTCAGCATCTCTTTTGACATCCATTTTGATATTTACTGTCTTTCCTCTCTTTTGGCTGACTATCAGTTTCTTCTTGATGAGTGAGATAATAAAATTTCATAGATGTCTATTCCTTGCCGCAAAAAAGCATTTTCACCCATACAAAGTGAAATGCACCATTCCCAGGAGTCATCTTCCAGTCAAATAATAGACAGGACTATACAACAAACAACATCATGAACTAAATACTCCTTGAGACAATGAGCTCAAGGAGACCAAAAGGACATATTTACTCAAAATCAATTCTAAGAAGGCCATGAAGAACACACAGAGGAGATTGAGGGGGTGCTAGCAGAGTGCAGAGATTGCAATCAATATCCTCAAAGTATCCGTGTAACAACTCTTGATTCAGAAAACTAATTTTATAGGAAAACTCTCACTGAAAGCACCCTAAATGAAGTCTAAATTATGCCCAGCAGGTCATCATGTGGAAGAACGACATCTTGGAGGCACAGATCCTGAAGCGTGCAGGGAATCATGCGAGAGAAAGAGTTGACCATCTCATTAGTGGAGATGTTTCCTCCAATCTTACCTTGCATCTCAGTAAGGTTATGACTACAAACAGGATTGTAGAACCAGAAATCCCCCTCTTCAAATCCTCATGCTGTGTGGGGAATGGCCTACAAAGAAGTGCAAGAGAAATTAGAAGGCAGGCAAGATGAACAGGATGTCTGCCAGAACCCAAGGCTTGGAGGCCACTTGTGTCTCATTGTAGGTCATGACTCATTAGACCGACTGCGCTCCCTCCCTCATTTTTTCAACAGGAGAATAAACAGGAGGCAGCGAGCTTCTGGAGAAGTTTTCTATCTGCTCTCTTTATAAATGATTTCTTTCTTCTCCTGGGTCTTTGTTCTTAACTTGGTGCCTTCCCAGTTAGCCCAGTACCAAATTATCCTGAAGTGATAGTGTAGACAACACTTCCTATATTTCCACCCCAGAAGGTGGGATGTTTGAAATCACTTCTCTCAGAATTCTTTGATTCCCAGAATCTAGGCTGTTTGACCTCAGATAGACCTCTTCCAGAAAACAGGGGCAAACTTTTCTTTTCTTTCCCAGTACATCAATTTGAATGATTCAATTTTCAAATCAATAGTGAACCACCAGAATGTTTGTCCTTAGTGACAGGCTAAGTACCTAGTCTATGATTGGAATAATCACTGCCATTCATTGAACTCCTGTTAGGTGTCAGACACTATGCTTAGCACCCCCCCCCTTTTTTTTTTTTTTTGCAGATATCGCAGTGACCTTAGTAGGATGGCATTGGCATGCCTGAGTTTCAAAGAGTTTGTCTGAAATAACACCCCAAATCTTTTTTAAAGTGGGCCAGGAATGAATAAAACAACAGCTGAAACACAGTGACAAATGACAAGTGATACCTCACACTCTTAGGGGAAGTTCTTGGAGAAAGAGAGAGAGAGAGAGAGAGAGAGAGAGAGAGAGAGAGAGAGAGAGAGAGAGAGAGAGAGACCTTACTTTAAAAAGGGGAGCAACTTCTTCAATTTCAGTCCTGAGTAAACACAGATCCCAGGTGCCCTGGTCTCCAGCTTTTTGAGAGAAAGCAGGAATCTGAATTTTTATGTGAAATTGAGATCATATTGTTAAATGTCAGCAACTATTAAAAACTCTGCAGGCCAAACAAAATAGAGCTCGTGACCAGATTCAACTCACAGGCTGTCTGGTTACAAATTCAGTCCTCTGTCCTGAGCATCGGGAATAATGTGGGGTCTTTTGCTCTCTTAAAGAAACAGGGTTCCTGCAAATGCTTTCAATGATCAGTAATGGTTCATTCCTGGGCCTTAATCTCCCTTAGAAATACAAGCATCCATACCATTACCCTATTACCCCCATTAACATTCATTCCTCCTTTGCACATTCCTTAGACTGTGTGGTTTAGAGAGCCCAACTCACAGGAGTGTTCAAGGAAGAAGAGACTGGGAGAAAAGGGAAGCCATGGGCCCAGAGAACAGGGAAGGTGGCACCCTGCTGGTCTCTGTCTGTTTTCGCCATTTTGGCCCCCAGAGCCTAGGCCTGGCCTCCAACATTCAGAGCCTCCACCCACCGTTCATTCTTCATTTCTGATTTCTCTCCTCCAGGAGATAAGGACAACCCTGGGCCTCTTGGTGTGTTTTACATCAAAGGCCCCTGAAGGGCCTTGACAGGCTGGATGTCACTGCTGTAAATAAACCATTAATCACCCTGCCATTTCATGGTCACAGTCTTCCCCAGAGGGCATGAACTTTCTCCAGGTTGCTAATATAAACCACACCTTCCCTGAGCTGAGGAGGGAGACAGGCTGGGGGTGTCAGCGCTGGGAGAGCAGGCTCCCTCATTGACACACCATTACTTTCCTCTTAACCCCACGGGTCATTGCTGCAGTCCTGGTGGATGGTAAATGGTCAATTAAAAGAGAGATGGTTGAAATGAATTAAACAAATGAAGTCACAGCTTGGGGAAACGTATAGGCCCCAGAACAGCTGCTTCTATCCTCCTAAACTCTGGTGCTAAATTAGCTACCAAGAGAAAGGCCAGGGGGATACAGTGGGACAATAATGATTTTGCCACAAACATAAAACAAGATCTCTTTGGCAGACCCTCAGAGTCTGAGTTCCAAGAATTAGAGTCCAGGGAATCGACATGAGATGTTTGTCCAGATCAGAATTTCTCCCCTGAAACATTCAGGTGGTTCACCTGAACAATGGCTCTAAAGCACCCAAGCTTATTCCCCGCGGGTCACCTGAGTTTCTGCTAAAGACCAACCCTGTTCTTGGCCCACTGCCCCCAAAAGAGCAGGCCCCTGCTCCCACAGCTCTGACTTTCCTAGTAGGACCACCACCACCACCACCTTGACTGACCGCTTGCTGGAAAGTTGATCCTGACCCCCTTAACTCTATGTGTTTTAGAATAGAACTATACTCTACAGAGTTTTCAGTGGCTGCTTCTTTTTGGTTTGGTTTTGTTTTGCTTAGAAGATCGGCAGTCTTTCTGTGGAAGCACAACTGAGTGGACTCAAATGTGCCAAACTTTCTGCTGGAATAAAGCATACTAAATATGGGTACCTCCAAGAGACGACCATAGTGGGACTCCCTCCCTCCACCATGGTAGTGACCTTATACAACAGACTATAACTGCCCCTGTGAGTATCTGATGCTGTAAATCTTTCTTTTTTTAAAATCATTTTATTGGGGTTCACACATTTCTTATCACAATCCATACATCCATCCATTGTGTCAAGCACATTTGTATGTTTGTTGCCCCATTCCCCTCAGAACTTGGCTTTCTACTTAAATCCTTGGTATCAGCTCCTCATTTTTCTCCTCCCTCCCTCATGAGCCCTTGATAATTTATAAATTATTATTATTTTGTCATGTCTTACACTGCCTGATGTCTCCCTTCACCTACTTTTCTGCTGTCTGTACCCCAGGAAAGGTTTATGTCACTCATTGTGATTGGTTTCCCCTTTGTACTCCACCGTCCCTCCACCCTCCCAGTATCGCCACTCTCATTACTGGTCCTGTGGGGATCATTTATCCTGGCTCCCCTGTTTTTCCAGTTCCTATATGTCCCTGTGTACAGCCTCTGGTCTAGCAGCATTTGTAAGTTAGAACTGGGATCATGATCGCGGGGAGTTGGGTTTGGGTCATGGGGGGCAGAAGTATTAAAGAAGTAGAGGGAAGTTGTATGTTTCAGTGCTATACAACTTGCCTGGCTCATTCTTCCTTGCGACCCTTCTATAAAGGGATGTCCAATTGCCTACAGATGGGCTTTGGGACCCCACTCTGCACTCTCCGTCATTCACAATGACGTGATTTCTTGTTCTTTGATGCCTGATACCTGATCCCTTCAATACCTCATGATCACACAGGCTAGTGTGCTTCTTCCATGTGGGCTTTGTTGCTTCTGAGCTAGAAGGCCATTTGCTTACTGTCAAGTCTTTAAGACCCCAGATGCCATATCATTTGATAGCCAGGCACCATCAGCTTTCTTCACCCCATTTCTTATGCACCCACTTGTCTTATGCCGGGGAGACTTTAAATCTTTAAAGGAATCAATGAAGTTTTGTCTTGTTCCTGTGGAGCGGCTGGTGGTTTCCAACCACTAACCTTGTGGTTAGCAACCGAAGGTGAAACCCTCAACCCTACTAAAGCACCTTCTTGTTGGGACTGGCAACCAAGAAGCAACTCAGAGACAATTTGATAGTGACACAGCTAGAAAGAACATGGAACAGGGGGATTTACAGATAATGAATGACTGTTTTAGTTTGAGTCAAGTGATGAGAGTTGCACTCAACAACATGGGAGTCACCACGGCAGGTGCAGTGGGGCTGTATGTGAATGCAGGTTGCCAAAGAAGTAAAAAGTGATGCTCTGTTTGAATGGGCCTGATGTTCTAGTTGGGGGAGTGCTATGTGCATTCAAGAGCCAATAAGAAATTATAAGGACTAAAAATCCAAAAACAAACCTAGAAGTCTGAGGACGGGGGTCCATAAAATAAAATAATGCTCAGGGCAAATGGAAGTGAAGTAAGGCAAGCGTCTCAGAGACTCTGAGACCAAGCCTAACCCATCACAGCAAACCCACTGACCTCAGGTTGATGCTGACTCACAGCATCACCACAGAGGACAGAGTGGTGCTACCGCATAAGATTCTTAAGGATCTGCATCTTCGTAGAAGCAGACCCTACGTTGTTCTCCCACCGCATTTGGGTCTCTAATCTTCATCAGGCTTGTGTAGCAATTAAGAGCTTTAGGTCTGTCCTCCTGAGAGCTGGCATTTGGATTTCACTGAGGTACCCAAGTTGAATTGTCAGAACTAGAAGGTAACTAGTTGCCAGTCTACAGTACATGTAGAAAGGGCAGAAATAATATTGTCATTCAAATCAATTCTGACTGTCATGCCCTGTTGCCTTTTACCATCCTGCCCTCTCTACCATCACGTGGACCTTCTCCCCAGCACTCACACAGCCTGGCTTATATCTGTCTGTGTGGATTGTGCATGTGCAAGTCCTTCAGCTTGAAAAGTGCCTCTTCATATCTGTGCATGGCTGGCTCCTTTTCATTAACAAAGTATTGGCTAAAATATCTTCTCCTCCGAGATACTTTTTTTGAGCAACCTCTGCCAGTGGCCTTTCCCCACCTTCCCAGTTTCTCTCCATCACTTTGCCCTGACATATTCCTTTCAGTGTACTTTACTCTGTTATTTGAGTCGTCTCGCCATGAGAGATAGATTGAAGTTCTGACCCCCTGTAAATGTGTTCTTATTTGAAAATCGGGTCTGTGATCCTTCCTTTTATAGGTTAACCTGTTTAGCCCATGGATCCCAATGGTGTGTCTATAAATTAGACTAGTTGTCATTCCCTAATTTAATATAATGTAATCACCTTCCAGAATGAAATCAAATGTACTGTAACCAAATCCTCAGTGAAATAAGGAGTTTCTTTAGGTGGCTTTCAGATCACAAACAGATATTTTGGTGGTCTGTTCTTTCTTTCTGTCTCTGACAAGGAAGTATAGTTGTCAAGGACAGATAATATGAAGGAGAATCAAGAGCACCCTGGCTGACCACGCAGCATAAGCCCTGAGAGTGAGGTGTCAATCTGCACAGTGAACCCCGGCCACATGAGGAGATCAGGTGAAACCTGCAGAATGACCAGCCAGCTGAGCCCAGCCTGAATGCTGACGTTCAGCAGTATTCACTAATAAAACAATCACTTTCACCCACTGAATTTTGATATTTTTGTTATGCCATAAAGGTTAATGATAACAGATCCATGATAGTTGAATGTGTAATCCCTATCTTAAGACATGTAAGACCATTTCTACTCTCATGCATAAGCATGCATATACACCCACCTACATATTTTTGAATAATTTGATAAGAGCTGGGGATCTGTACAGGTCAGTGCTGTCCCTCTTGTCCTTAGAATAGCACCTGGCACACAGCTGACTCAATAAATATTGTGCGACAGAACAAAGAAATGCACAGAGGTTGATCAAAGTGAGTTAATTTAAGAGGTACCCTAGAGGTGGTTTCTAGGATTTAGGCATTAGAAGAATCTGTGAGTTAATCTCCAGAAGGAGTTTTTAGGGTCCCTGAAAACTCATTCTAGCTTTACTTCCTCAACGCTCCGCGTATCTGCTAAACTAGTTTCAGGAAAATCAGCATATGTGAATCAACTCAATTGGGATCGAGGTTTGACAAGACTGTTAATAAAAATCTATTTGTCATTTATGTTTAGCTTTCTCCTGGTGTTGACAGAGAGCTAAATGGCAAGGGGACTTTCATACAAAATCTGGAGGAAATAGGTTTTAGCTTTGGGTGTCAGCTGAAGAACAGCCAAAGCGAGAGTTGGATCGCACTTACCTACTGAGGGGCTTGTGGCTGTTTAAACAGGGGAGTGCCATGTGGAGAAGAACACAAACGACCACACATTCTGAAATAAACACTTAGCGTTCTCATTTGATTATAGGAAATGAGCAGCCCAGAAAATTCACCTTGCGTTTCTTTGGTCGTTCTCTGCCCCCACCCCCCAAAAAAAGTAAATAAGAGCACGTTCATTAAAACACTGCAAGATGGTCATTCAGTAGAGAATTATTCAAACAAGGACTCACTGCCTTCAACTTGCTTCTGGCTCCTAGTGACTGTCGAGGACAGGTTTTGGGTTTCAGCATAAAGTACATCTTTAAAGAAGCGGACAGCTTCACGGATCTCCCACAGCACACAAATCTTAGGGTTCCCAGCCCAAAATGTAGCCACTCCCCCTCTAGGGCTCCTTGGAGAAAAACACAGCAAGCTGAAAATCATAATAATTGGAGAATTGAGAAGAAACTTGAAACCCTAATTTCCTCATCTGCAAGATGATGGAAATAGTATCGGCTCTGCTGGGTGGACCAGTTCCCTAGGGAGGCTGAAGCTAAGTACAAAACCTGGGAGGCTTCCCATTGCAGAAACATATTGTTCACACTTTTTGAGGCCTGGAGTCTGAAACCAAGTGGTCACAGGATCACGATTTCTCTAAAATCTCCAAAAGTAAACCCTTCCTTTCTGCTTGGAGTTTTTGGTGGAGCCTGGCGATCGTGGTGTTCCCGGGCTTGCAACTGCATCATTCCAACCTCTGTCTTTCCTTCCCATCTGGGTCTCCTCTTCTGTAGCACCCACGGTGTTCCAAGAGCAGAGGCTCTTGCTGATGTCAATGGCTTACACTTGTCTACTGTACAAAAGTTTGGCAGTTTGAATCTTCCCAGCAGCACTGGGAAAGAAAGGCCTAGAAATCAACTCTGTAAAAGAATATAATCACGGGGAGTGGGGAGGAAAAGGAAATATGGGGAGCTGGGACCAGGGGCATAAGTAGAAGGAGGATGTTTTGAGAAGGATGATGGCAACAAATGTGCAAATGTGGTCTGCATGCAATTGAAGTATGTATTGATTGTGGTAAGAGTGGGGTGATCCCCCAATAAAATGATTTTTTTTAAAGCTTATAATGAGGCCTCAAGTAAAAATGTTTTGAAATGATAGCAATATATGTACAAATATGCTTCATACAATTGATGTATGGAATGTTCTTAGAGCTTTAAGAACCCCCAATAAAATGACTTAAAAAAGTAGACTATAAGCATCCAGGAGGGTGGAGGGGAGGTGGAGTAGAAAGAGGGGACCAATTACAAGGGTCTACCTATGGCCTCTTCCCTGGGGCACAGACAACAGGGAAGTGGATGAAGGGAGACATCAGACAGTGTATAATTGGACAAATTAGTAATAACTTATAAATTATTGAGGGTTCATGCAGCAGGGGGAGTGGGGAGGGAGGAAAAATATGAAGAGCTGATACCAGGGGCTTAAGTCGATATAAAATGTTTTGAGAATATTGATGGCAACAAGTGTACATTGCATACAATGGATGGATGGATATGGATTGTGATGGGAGTTGTACAGGCTCCCAATAAAAAGGTTAATAAATAAACAAAGGGCTGAACCCCGGTGGCGTAGTGGTTGTGCGTGGGACTGCGGCCCACTGGGATGGAGGTTCAATTCCAGCTCCCAGGAGCAAAGGCTGGGCCTCCTACTCCCACCACCTGAGGGCAGTGATGCCTAAAAAAAAAAAAATTAAAGAAAATAAAAATAAATAAAATTAGAAAAAAATATATAAACAAGACAATCCTATGGAGCAGTCAAACTCTATAACTCGTGAGGCCATCAGGAGTCTAAATCAATGCAGTAGCAGAGTCAGGTTTGGGTTTTTGTCTAAGATGCAATACTGAAATGAGCAAAGACTTAAAATTTAGAAAACCGAAAAGGAAGGACAAGCTTAACAAATCTGTAAACTGAAAGAACAAAAGAGAAAATGCAAGGCTCAAGTTGCAATACTGAACTATTGCACAGGCAAAATATTGAATGATGCAGGAAGCATCCAAAGAATATAGAAAAAATACAGAGTCACTCTACCAAAAAGATCATCTCGACATTCAAGAGGTAGCAGATGAGCAAGAACCAGTGACACAGAAGGAAGAAGTTCAAAATATCCTGAAAGGATTAGTCAAAAATCAGACCCCAGGAAGTGATAGGATACCAACTGAAATGTTTCAACCAGCTGATGAAGCATGGGAAGCACTCCTTCATCTACCAGGAAATTTGGAAGACAGCTACTTTGCCAACTGATTGGAAAAGGTCCCTATCTATATCCATTCCAAGGAGAAATGATCCAACAGAATGCTCAACTTATCAAAAAACGATCATTGATATCACATGCAAGCAAGATTTAGCTGAAAATCACCCAGTCTCAGTTGCAACAACATATTGACAGGGAGTGGCCAGAGGTTTAGACCATGTTCAGAAGAGAACATGTAACAAGGGCTATCATTGTTGATGTTAAATAGCCCTCAGCTCAAAACAGAGAATATCAGAAAGATGTTCGTTTATATTTTATGGACTATTCCAAGATATTTGACTGTGTGGAATGGGATTTCCAGAACACTTCATTGTGCTCATGTGGAACTTGTACATGAATCAAAAGGGAGTTGTGGGAACATTTAATCTGGAGAGAAGTGTGGGTCACAATTGTACCCTCTCACCATACTTATTCAATCTGTAGGTTGAGCAAACCATCAGAGAATCCTGATTCTGTGAAGAAGGATGCAGCATCAGGATTGTAGGAAGGCTTGTTAACAACCTGGGAGACACAGATGTTACAGCCTTGTTTGTTGAAAGTGAGGAGGGCTTGAACCACTTACTGATGATGATCAAAGATAGAAGCCTTCGGTATGAATGCACTCAATGTAAAGAAGACTAATGTGGCAGTCACTAATCTGGTGTCAATTTGAGGATTCAGAGTGTCGGGGTGGAGTCTAGTCTGTCAATCTAGAGATAGCCAATGAGACCTCTGTGTGGGCGTGGCTTTCTCCTGAGAATTCTGGGAAATCTGTCCATATCTTCCCCTTGGAGGTGAGAGACTCATGACTCAGTCTCTTGGAGATGCTCTCCTGACAAGACACAAGGCTGACTCCCTGTGAGACAGCCTGGAGGAGAAGCCACATGGGCTTACCCTGACCTTTGAAGCCAGAAAAGCCATGAAGAGATTCCTTCCAGAGTTGAAATGTTTGACAAGCCTCTGAGAGGTCTCTGCCAGTGCTGGGAGGCTACTACCACCACTGGATACACAAGACTCTGCATCCACTGGCCTGTGATAGTCCTGATGTCAAGGCATGTGTCTCATGAATCTGAAGAAGACTTTAAAGACTGGTATTGGACATGTGGGCTAATATCAGACTTGTGGGTGGGGACTGGACTGGGTTGGGATCTTTTCTTAATGTACAGTTGCTCTTGTATATGAAACTCTTTCTTATGCACATATGAGTGTTTATGAATTTGTTTTTCTCGTCTATCCAGACTAACACAACTAAAATCCTCACAACTGGACCAATAAGTCACATCATGATTAATGAGAAAAGGTTGGAATTCTCAAGGATTTTATCTTGGAACCAGAGTCAATGTGCACTGTTGATTAGGTACATTGGAGCAGCAGTCAAGTGATTAAAAGATGCATTGCACTGGGTAAATATTCTGCATAAGAGCATCTTAAAGGATGTGGCTTTGAGGACTAAGGTGCACCAGACTCAAGCCATAGTATTTTGCATTGCCTCACACGCATGTGAAAGTTGGACATTACATAAGAAAGACTGAAGAAGAAACGATGTATTTGAATTGTGGTGCTGCTGGAGAAGGATATTGAAAGCGCCATAGACTGCTGAAAGAATAAGCTGATCTGTGTTGGTAGAAGGAAGACCAGAGTGCTCCTTAGAACCAAGGATGGAAAAGCTTCGTCTGACAGACATTGGACACGTTATCAGAAGAGACCAGTCCCTGGAGAAGGACATCATGTTTGTGGAGGAGCAGCAAAAAAGAGGAAGTCCCTCAATGGCTTGACACAGTGCCTGCAAAAATGAACTCAAGCGCAGGAACAACAGTGAGAATGATGTAGAACCACTTCATTCTGGTTTTCATAGGCTCACTATGGGTCAGAGCCGACTTCATGGCACCTGACAATAGCATTGTCAAGGTGATAGAAAAGAACATACTAATGAAGATGACTGTGCCTCTCACCCCACAAGCAAACAGAGCCACATGAAATCACAGTTCACTGATAGTTTCCAGTGTGAAATAGGCACTATACGGTATGTTCAGGAGAGCACCTGAACAAGGCACCTCAAATATTACCACCTGGAAGAAGGTGGCATCAGTAGGAATCAAAGAACTGGGGGGGGGGTGCCATTTATATTTGTCAGTAACTCCGACCATCTTAGACATTTTAAAGAGCATCTTTGAAAATATGCAGGAGACAAAACCTTTTACTGTCCAAATTGTCATGAGTGATATGCTAGAAACAGTTACATGGCAGAATTAGAATGGGGACATAAAAGGAAGTCAGTGTGTTTAACAGCAAGAACCCATTCAAAGGTCACTTAGGAAGTCATACCAGACATGAACCCAACCATTTTACTCTATGTGACTTTTGGCTTAAGCAGGAAATTAATGAAGGAGAAATCTTAATGACACAATTATTTCAGAACATACAGCAAGCAAAGAAGTTCGTTTAGTCGACACACACCTCCTGTCCAACCTGTAGCTTCCATGACTATTATAGAACAAATTTGGAAGGGATATGTGTTGCCACAGCTTCAGTTCCAAGTGGATTGAACACAAGTGACTATAGGGCAAGTCTATCCAGACCTACTTCAGGGCAGCCAAATGGAAGATATAAATATAGATATATGCTTCCAGGACAGGTCCAGGAGAGTTGTCTAGAAGCAGATTGAATTTAGAGTGAAGAAAGTATAGACATACATATGGAGGAGCTGCATGCTGAGTGGGTAAATCAGATACCAATGGAAGTACCAACTAAGCTTCTAGAAGCAGATTTGGATCAAGTGACCCCTGAAATCAAGAACCAGGAGGAGAGAAAGCCTAACCAAGCAGTTGCTGCTGAGAATGCCAGGGAAGATCAAAAATATGCAGAGGCTTGAAAGACCAAACCAACAATGGATTCTTTAACAGAAAAGACAGGGAATGAGGACAGAATAGCTATCCCAGTGTTTGAAGGAAATAACAAATGAATCCATAGTTTAGTTTACATGTTGGGTCTTCAACTGATTGTGGGAAGTATGACTGTCCTTCTCAACAGATAAATCTAGCCATTTCCTCTAGTGTCTCCCCCGTCTATGGAACCACACATGGATGCCATAGAAGAGAGAACTTGCTCTCAAATGAAGGGGAAACTTTGAGAAGGATAATTCTGGAAACTTTAATAAGTTATGTTCTTATTATACAGTTGGGTACAGTGTATCTATTTTCATTGTGGTAAGGGTTCTCCCTTTTTCCCCCCAGATCCTGTTTTTCCTCGATTTTTTTCATTATTGTACAGCCACTTGAATAAGAAATTCATGTTAGGAAATTGAATATGTAGAAAACACAAGACTGCAGGAAGAATAGCAGCTTGTTACAGTGCAGTTCAACTTTGGCTTCTGTCTTCCTTTGCTGTGAATAATGTTCTTATCTACAGCCTGATGGTCATAGATGCCATCTCTGCAACAGAAACACAATGGGTGGGGGGGTGGGGGTGGAGATGGGGATTTCTAGAATGTAAAACCTAAAAAATCACAACCATGTGCCAATTGTAAAACCAACGAAGTTTCTATAAAGTATATCCAGTTCTTTTGAAATTTGTGTCATAAGGAATGATGTAGGTGATACCACAAAATTTATATTTTTGATTATAAATGTCAACCATAAATTCTTTTTCATTTAAGTTGGTTGAGAATTTAATTTAATGGCTAAAGGACCGTTTTCTTTGTTGTTGTTTTTGGGGTTTTTTTTGGGGGGGGGGCATCATTGCCCTCTGGTGGTCGTGGGCGCTACCCAGTGCTGCTCCTAAGAGCAGCTGCTGGGTTTGAACCGCCAAGCCCGCGGGCCACAGTCCCGCACTCAACCACTTACGCCACTGGGGCTCAGCCCCTGAAGGACCGTTTTCAATCGAAAATTTTTACTTAATCTGTGATAAACTTCATTTTGATAAGAAGTTTGCACTATAATTTCACCACCAGATTTTAAAAGATAGACATCATTTAAAAAATTAATGCATTTAAGATAAAACACATAGAAAAACATGTATATATCAGGCTTTTTTCTTAATGGATGCCCCCCTCCATCCTTAGTGTGAAGTGTTATGCTATAACTTTTAAAGCCATACAAATATGAGTGCTCGACATTGGACTTCAAAGTCAATGTGTAAAAATTCTTAATTAGTATGACTTCAAAAATAAAATAGAACAACCACATAAAATAAATTAATATGTTGTTTTCTTTACCTGTTGAGTACTGGGAGATAGTTACATTTTTAAATAAACTTTAAAATTATGTGTTAATCGGAGATGTAATGGTGGTTGTTGGTGATTGGGATGCTAAAGTTGGACACAGAGGAAAATATGGCCTTAGTGGTGAAAATGAAGCTTGGGATGGCACGGTAGGATTTTCCGAGACCAAGGGCTTCTTCATTGCAACTACATTTTTTCAACAATATGAATGATTCACATCAATGTGAATGTCTTCAGATGAAATACATAGACATCAAAGTGACTACATCTATGGAGAGAAATTAGGGAGAGTCCAAGATCAGTAGCCAAAACAAGACCCGGGGCTGACCATGGTAACAGACCATCAGCTGCTCAAATGTAAATTCAAGAAAATTAAAATATATCCCTCAGAGCCAAAATAAGACCTAGAGTAGATCCTGCCTGAATTATAAGAACATAGCAAGAATAGATGTGACTGTTTAATTAGACACTTTAAATCGTGGCCTTTTTCAATTCATCTAGTAAAATAAAGGAGAAATGTACGGCTTCGAGCAGGAGGAATTAGGACTGTGGGTTGACAGTGAAGAAATCTGACCTTGGTGAGCTCATACTTGATCTGAGAAGCAACAAACTCTAGAGCCAGAGGAAGAAAGGATTCTAATTTTCATTCCTAGAAGACGCTAACAAGATAGCACAGCGTTAATATGTACAAGGAGGCATGCCTTTTATTTTAATATTTTCATTGGCATGTACTTCACAGACCATGAAATTTAATCAATCATATGAGCAATATTTGTGCAATCATCATTACAGTCAACTTCAGAATATTTTCTTCTCTTACTGGTGTCCCCACCCCATCCCCCATGCTCCCATGCCATGCCCCTATTCACTTACTGTCTCTAGAGATCTACCTCTCCTAGATGTCATATACACAAAACTATACAAAATAAAACGCAGTCTTATGAAGCCATACAAAACAAACAGAAGACTAACAATAACTAAGCAAAACAAAGAAAGACCTCAATCAAAAAGAAAGCAGTAAAAGATAAGGTGTGACATTTCAACCTGACTATCTCTCTCTCTCTCTCTCTCTCTCTCTCTCTCTCTCTCTCTCTCTCTCTCTCTCTCTCTCTCACATAGTCAGACCCTGGTCAGTGGGGATTCAACAGATTTATTCATGTGTCGACCTTGCAAATGAATTTTGATCTTCTTCTCCGATGCATAGCCTTCTGTAAACCAGGTGTTCATAATTTAAGCTTTGATACCATCTCTTCCTCAGTTTTGTGTTTTCTTATTTGCAATCCTTGGATCACACAGGCTGGTGTCAACTAAGTCCACATGGAAAAACCATATGGATTTGGTTGACACCTCACTCAGATGGCTGCTTGTTTGAAGACAAGTTTTTAAGACGCTGGGCTCAATTCTTTCTAATAGGCAGGCACCATCTGGTTTCTTCACCACACTTTATATAGCACCTATATCTTCAGTGAATCCTTCAAGCACAGATAGCATGTCTTGATCCAATGACCAGGATTAATTGTGCTCCTGGATTTTCTACCAAAGACAAAAACAAAACAAAAGGCTAATGGGAAGGAGGAGGAAGAGCAGGAGGAGACAGTTTCCCATGGCCATAAAAGTGCTGGGATTGTGATCATGATGGTGGTTGTGGTAGGTTCCATTTTACCATCTCGATATATGTGAACCACTCAACTGTCAGTCTGTCATATTGTGGTAACTTGCATGTTGCTGTGATGTTTAAAGCTATGTCATAAGTATTTCAAATTATGTTGGTTTTAGAGGAGCTTCTGATGAAGATAGACTAGGGAGAAAGAATAGGTTGTCCACTTCTGATGATTAATCAATGAAAACTTTATGAATGACAGTTGAAATACTATCTGATATAATACCCAAAATTGAGCCACTTAGATTGGAAGGCACTCAAAATATAGCTGAGGAGAGGCTACCTCCTCAAAGTAGAAAGACTCTATATATATATATATTTTTTTTTTCCCTAATCCTCACAACAGTCTGCAACACACGGGCTATTGTCTTTCTCTTATGCAAACTGAGGCTCAGAACAGTTGTTTAATTTGTTCCAAGTCACACAGCTTCCAGGGATTGAACTCTTCATCATGTCTCCCATTTTTGTATATTGGATTTTGTTGGGGGGGTTTGTGTTGTTTTTCTTTTTTAATTTGTAATAATAGGTGAGATGACTAAGCCAATCAAACTGGCCATCTAATATCCAGCAACCCCTCTGCAGTGGAGCACCGGATTTCACTTTCCTGTCATTACCAGTCAATGGAGAAGCATTTGTTAAAAGGCTTCTATTCCTAACTCTCATCTGTCATAGTGGTTATCCCAGGGTGACATAATACAGATCTCTCTTGCTTTAAGTATGGAAAGCAATAGAATTTCCCTCCACTACTCTCCCTGCCCATGTATCATGGCCCCCAAGATGAAGACAGAGTTGCTCTAATTCCTACTCATGTCTTTTCGTGTCTTTGTAGGACTGCCTGTGCCACTTTAGGCTGAGGAAGCCTCTGTATTTAAATATATGTTTTTTTGCCTTCTAACTGCTTCTTGTCTTGCCCAGTTTCATCAGGCTGAGCTATGGCCAAAGTTGTGTGTAATTAGTTAGCTTCACTCACTGTGTCCTTTGTTTATAGTTCTCTGCCCAATTCCGAGTGATAGATGGATATTCAAAGCCATGGGCTTGACCCCAGATGACCTCACTCTTGATTGCCTCCATCCCTGTGTTCGGGTCAGCACTGAGAGACTCAGCAGAGCTCTTGGTCAGCAGGCAATTGATTTCCATGTGAATTCATGGGCCTATTGATAGAACTGGAGCATAGGGCACATTCACTGCACAGACTCCATCTTAGAACAGGTCTACCACAGGGTCCGTCTCAACAAAATTCTATATCTAAAGAATCTTGGTCACATCGAGCAAGGAAAGTACATGAATTCTGGAAAAGATTCCTCTCCCAAGACTTCCAGACCTCTGTTGAAAGTAGGATTTTAAAGCACAATTGTCAGATTTTAGAACGAGAGTCTTCCTACAAGCAATTTTCTTTTCAACTTTTTGTATTGACTCCTGTGCTAGCTGCTGCCGGTCACCCATCAACAGATGAAGAATTGCATATAGGTTGTACTTCTGTTTTTTGCCTAGTGGTTTGTTTACATACGTGTCATTAATATCTTCACTTTAAGACTTGTGAATGTAACAAGACAATGTTTGTTCAAGTCTAAGAAAGTGCAGTGAGGAGAAAAGGACCCTAGATATGGAGTTAAAAGATCCAGATCTTAGACTCGGCTCTATTCCATGCGTGTACCCCTCTGCAGTTGCTTCATTTCTTGTGCATCAGAAGTCTCACTTGTAAAAGAAAGCAAAGATGAAGGCACAGAGAACAACGATGTTGTGGTGGTCATATGCTTATATTAATTTCATGATTGAGATGTAGGGGTGGAGTTTAGCCTGTTAATCTGGAGATAGACATTGAGTAGCCAATGAGGCCTCCATGTGGACATGACTTTCTCCTGAGACTTCTGGGAAATCTCGCGATATTTCCCTCATGTAGATGAGAAGCTATCCCAGTTGCTGGGAGTTAATCTCAGAGACAATGAACTATGGACAAGACAAGATGGCAGTGTCCAAGGAGCTGAAGGAGTCAGGTTTTACCCTGATGGAGCCAGACCTCTGAAGCTGGAGAGGCCACATGGGGACCCCTGCCAGGGATGAGTTGCTTCTGCCACCCCTGGAAGTGGTGAGCCCTGGAAGTGAGGAGCCATGGGGAGACCCCTGCAAGCACCGGGATTCTGCACCCACTGGCCTGTGACTTCATGAGTCAGAAGGAGATGTTATAGACTGGTATCAGGCATATGGGCTAATATTGGACTTATGACTCTGAACTGGACTGGGTTGGGATGTTTTCTTATTGTCCTATTCCTCTTATATAAAGACCATACCCTTATATCCATATGTGTGCCTATGAATTGTTTCTCTAGTTTATCCAGACTAACACAGATGTCAAGAAAGAAGGAGGTGAAAGAAGAGGAATAGAAATATGAGAGTTAGTCTAGAGAATTGCTTTCAATGATTCCCTTCAACTTTCTGCTTCTCCTATTTTGGAATTAACTTTTAGGTGCATAAACATTTAGAATGGTTATATCTTCCTGCTGAATTAATCTTTTTGCTATTATCAAATTACTTTCTTGAAGACTGGTTATTAATATAACCATGCCAATTTCTTTTTATTAGGGTTAGCGTGGCATGTCTTTTTCCACCTTTTTACTTCTAACCCCTTTTGCTTCATGTTTATAGTACATTTCTTGCAGAAAAGCTATAATTAGGTCTTGGTTTATCCCTTCTTAGAGTATTTGAACTATTTAAATGATTGACTTTTCATTTGATTATTAACATGATTATCATTGTCAACAAGTTGGAATCACAGCAGTCCTACAGAACAGAGTAGTAAGACTAGCTCTCCTATTTCTATTCCTCTTCTTTCACCTCCTTCCTTGGCATTGTTGTTCTCTGGGCCTTCATCTTTTCCTTCTTTTACAAGGGAGGCTACTGGTGCCCAAGAAGGTTTTCAAGACTGTAAGATTTACAAAAGTAGTTTATTACCTCTTTCAATCTCAGAGCAGCTGGTAGGTTCAACCTCTCAAACTGTCAGTGAGCAGATCCCCAAACCTTCAGGTAACAGACCCCCAAACTTTGGGCTAGCAGACCCCCAAACTTTCCATTAGCAGACTACAGCTCAACTACTGCACCATCAGAACTCCTCACAAAGCAATAAGACCGAGCTTAATTATATCACTTCACTAGTTTTTTTCTATTTGACCTACCTGTCACTATTTGATTTTTTAAAATTTGGGGGGGGGGGTTGAGTATATTTAGGTTTGATCTTATCTCCATTGTTGGTTTCTTAACTATAACTCTTTGTATTGTTGTCATGGTTGTATTAGGGATTTTAATATGTGTTTAGTATTTCATTATCCAAAAACAAAAAAAGCTTTGGGATTTGATGAAGTACCTATGGAAATATCTCAGTAAGCTGGGGAGACACTGAAAGCACTCATTTGTCTATGTTACAAAGTTTAGAAGACAGCTACCTGGCTGATGACTGGAAAAGATCCATGTTTGTATGATGGCAACAAATGTTCAAATGTGCTTGATCCAATGAATGTAGATTGTGGTAAGTGTTGTATGAGCCCCCAATTAAAAGGGGGGACATGTAAATACTGGCACAATGTATGCATGTAGATATTGTGATTAGAACTGTAGGAGCCCCCCATAAAATGATTTTTTAAAGAGATCCATATGTGTACCCATTCCAAAGAAAAGTGACCAATAGAATGCTCAAACTAAATTTTGTTTTTTGTTTTTTTCCCTTTTTTGGTAGGGGGAGTGGTTATCCTCTTTGCATAGAATCCTCTTGTCTTTGTGTATAGGTCTGTGTGTGTCTTTTTTTTTCTTTTTAAAGTTCATTTTATTGCTCTTATAGTTCTTATAGTTCTTATAACAATCCATACATCAACTGAATCAAGCATATTTGTACATATGTTGCCATCATAATTACCTAAACATTTATTTTCTATTTGAGGCCTTTGCATCAGCTCCTCTTTTTTCCCTTCCTCCCCTAACCCACCCATCCCCGTTTGTGACCACTTGATAAATTATTATTATTTTCATATGTTACACCAACCATTGTCTCCCTTCCCCCATGGTTTCTATTGTTCATTCCCAAGGGGGTGGGGTAGAGGATATTATGTATTGATCATTCCCATCGATTCCCCTTCCACGCCTCCTTCCTCAACCTTCCCTCTATTCTCCTGGTGTCAACACTCCCATTTCTGTTCCCGAGATGCTCATCTGACCTGGATCCTGTGTGTTGTGAGCTCTTTTTTTGTTTGTTTGGTTAATCTCTTTACCGGGGGCTCATACAACTCTTGTCACAATCCATACATACATCCATTGCATGTCAAGCACATTTGTCCATTTGTTGTTATCATCATTCTCAAAACATTTGCTTTCTACTTGAGCTCTTGGTATCAGTTCCTCATTGTTTCCCCTCCCTCATGAGCTCTTGGCAATTTACTATTATTTTGTCATACTTTATATGTCCATCATCTCCATTCACCCACTTTTCTGTTGTCTGCCCCCAGGGAGGAGGTTATATGTAGACCCTTGTAATCTGTTCCCCCTTTCTACCCCACCTTCCTTCCACCCTGCTGGTATCACCACTCTCACCACTGATCCTGAAAGGTTCATCTATCCTGGATGCCCAGTATTTCCAGTCGCTATCTGTATCAGTGTACATCCTGTGAGCTCATCAGATTTGTAAGATAGAATTCGGATCATGATAAGTGTGGGGGTGGGGAGGGAGAAGCATTAAGGAACTAAAGGAAAGCTATATGCTTCATCGGTGCTAGACTGCACCCTGACTGGCTCATCTCCTCCCCACGACTCTTCTGCAAAGGGATGTCCAGATACCCACAGATGGGTTTTGGATTCCAATCTGCACTCCCCTCATTCACAATGATATGATTTTTTGTTCTTTGATACCTGTTAACTGATCCCTTCCACACCTTGTGATCACCCAGGCTAGTGGCTTCTTCCATGTGGGCTTTATTGCTTCTGAGCTAGATGATTATTTGTTTACCTTCAAGCCTTTAAGACCCCAGACACTCTATCTTTTGATAGCCAGGCACCATCAGCTTTCTTCACCACATTTGCTTATGTACCCATTTGTCTTCAACAACATTTGTTAGCTCTTTAAAGTGCTGAAAAAGCAAGGATGCTCCTTTGAGAACTTAGGTATTCCTAACCCAAGTCATGGTATCTTCAACGGGACCTTGAATTAGGATGATCAAAGAACACTGCATTTATCTGAACTGTGAGATTGGCAAAGAATATTGACATTGGACTGCCCAAAGAACAAAGAGATCTTAGAAGAAGTACTGCCAAAATGCTCCTTAGAGACCAGGATGGAGAGCTGCCATGTCACGTGCTTTGGAAATGGTATCTAAAGAGACCAATCCCTAGAGAATGACCTCAGGTTGGGACACATGGAAGGACATCAAAAAAGAGGAAGGCGCTCAATGAGAGGGATGGACACAGTGGGCTGAGGCATAAGAACAACAGTGAGCGGGGTGCAGGACCAGGCGGGGTCTCGTTCTGCGAGCCGGAACAGACTGCATCTCAGGTAACAGCATGGCGGGTTGCTGTGAGTCAGGACTGATTGGACGGCAACATGCTTCTCACTTCCATGTCCAGTTCTCTTCAGCCCGCAATGTATATTCTTGAACTTCTGTTGACATTTCATATAGTGAATTTTTTGTTAATCATCAGTCGTTAACAACATTCATGAATAATTAATAAATTACATCAGCTTTCATAATTCTGGGGAAGTCTGTATGCTGTTTCTGAAACACTTGGTGAGGGGTGTTGTTTTTTGTGTGGCTGATTATAGAATCCGGATTGCTCTGTTTGCTTTCCCATCATTTAAAGATACCAGACATCTTTTTCTACCATCTTCTCACTTGCATTACTTCTGAAAATAAATCTGTTGTCTGTTTCCTCTTTCTTCCTCAATGCATACTGCTTCTCTTTCCAACTGGTGGCTTTTAAAGTTGTTTTTTTTTAACGTTGGTTTCGAATAGTTGAATGGAGACATTCTTGTAGTTTGGTTTTCATTTGTGTGTGTGTGTGTGTGTGTTTGTGTTTGACATTCCTTGAGCTTCTTGGGTATGTAGTATTATAGTCTTCGTCAAACTTGAAAGCTTTGGGTCATTCCTTTTTCTCCATCCCCTTTTCGGGGGAGCTTCTAATCACACATCTATTAGTCCATTTGAAATTGGCCCTCAGTTCACTGCTGCTTACGTTGCTTCTTAAATGGTGAATCAGTAAATGGATGAATGTGGGAATGAAGATGGCAAACTCTCCACCAATACCTTGTTAACGGAGCTCTCCTCTTAAAGCCAGGCATTGACTTCTAAATGCTAGGTGGCAGGGACCTGGTCTGCTCATTCGGTGTCACCCTCAACACTTAGAATGGTGCCTAGGACGTTAGTAGCAGTCAATAAATATTGGCAAAATTGATAAATTAGAATCGCTGTTTTCACCAGATTCTAAGCTTTATGAGGACAAAGACCATCCTTGTCCTTCCTCGGGTGACGAAGCCCTGTACCTGGTGTGATTATTTGTCCTCAAGTCAACTCATATTCATGATGTCTAACAGGACCCATTCCTGCCCCCTCCTCCAATCATTGGTCTGTGGAGTTCATTGTCATTGTACTAGTGGGTTGATCTATTGGGTTTCCACTCATTTTTTTAGTATTCTCTGCTTCACCAAACATGAGATCCTTGACTAATAATTGATTTGTCCTACTGGCTGATTCCAGGCTCAACAAACTCCCTAAGAGAACTCTCTAGACTCTAGGCAGACAGTAGGGGCTGCCTTCACTTAGACAGGGAGGGCTCACAATCCTCACTTCTAAATGTTTCTTAAGTAGTAGGGACTTGGTACATTTTCAAAAAGTAATAAATATGTGCATGAGGAATTCGTAAATCTCAACCATATTCTCATAATAAACTGAGTTAAGACCACAAATGTTCCAAGAAGAAACAGGGCTCTAAAGTCAAAAGGCTTCTGAAAGGACTTTTTGAGAGATCATTGTCAGTGTGGAGAAGAGGCCGGGTTCATGGGGACTAACGTGCACGATGGGGAGCAGACCCCTGACAGGCTCCACCTACTGTGATTCCTTCCTCCCTAGAACCTCTGGAGCTGGACTCCAGGTGACTTTGCCAGGAAACTGTCACCCACTAACTTGCAGCCACTCCTATCCCTCCAGGGAGTATCCATAGTCAATGTTTCCTGTTTTGTAGCCAAGTGGACTGAACCACAGGCTAACAGGACTCTGCAGGAGAGCCCTCGGGGGTCTGGGCAGGCAGTGGGTCTGCCTTCACTTAGATAGTGAGAGGAAGTGGTTCAGGAGAGAGAAGATCATCATCCAAAGAGAGACAAAAGATCGAGCCAAGTTATGTTTAGTGCTCTGGACCCAGACGTTTCCTTAAAGGGCCAAACAAATTTGAAGGAAAAAACAGCAGAATAGGTAAAGTAGAGCAGAGGATGCCACACAAAACCTGCTGTTCATCCACTGACATTCTTGGTGGGGTAGTGGTTACAGCGTTCAACTGCTAACCAAAAGGCTGGTCCTTGGAATCCCCATACTGCCCTGCCAGGGAAAGCCGGGGCAATCTGCTCCCATAAAGATGTGCAGTTCTGCTTGGTCCTGCAGGGTCGCTGATATGGAACTCCCTCCACCACATCAGGTTAGCTTTAGTTTGATTTATTGATTTATTGCATTCATCCCTGGGCCTTGTCTGAGAGAATCAGAGGATTTCTTTTCCCAACAGTTTTATTGGCACATAGTTTACAGAACCATAGAATTTTATTTTTCCTATGCTCTGTGGTTTCTTTTGAACTCCTTAGTCCTGCTTCTCTCTTATCACTCAAATCCCATTAGAACAAATGCCAGCAGAATAAAAGCCCCTCTCTAATTGGTGCTCCAGACCAATACGTCCACTAGCTAGCTGTCAGTTTGTCATGCTCTGGTGGCTTGCATGTTACAATGATGTTGGAAGCTTTCCCACTGGCATCTCAAATACCAGCAGAGTCATCCGCAGTGAACAGGTTTCAGTGGGACATCAAGACTAAGATAGGCTAGGAAGGAGGCGTTAAGGATCCAATTTGGGGGGTAGGAGGGAAGGCCACTTAAAACCTTTTGAGGGCTGAGCCCCGGTGGCGTAGTGGTAGTGCGCGGGACTGTGGCCCACTGGGACGGAGGTTCAATTCCAGCAGTGGGGCTGGGCCTCCTACTCCCACCACCGGAGAGCAGTGATGCCAAAAAAAAAAAAAAAAAAAAACCTTTTGAATAATGGTGTGGAAGATAGCCTGATCAGAGTACCAGAAAATGAGCCCCTCCAATTGGAAGGCTGTCCAACTTCAACTGGGAAGAGTTGCTTCCTCAAAGTAGCGATGACCTTCATGCTGGTGCTGAAGCCACGCTTCCTTTGCTGACACGGTGCCTGAAAGGGGGAGGAAGTGGTTGCAAACACCCCCTGGAACATGAGAGATAGGAAGGATGAATCTAGGAAAGCTGAAAGCCATTGAAAAGGAACCAGAGCACTTAAGGATCGATAACTTAAGCATTAGTAAACTCAATTGGACTGCTTTAGCCATTTTGAATCAGAGAACTATACGGTTTAGTATGCTGGGGATGAAAAATTAAGGAGGGATGGCAATGCACTCATCGTGTTAAAAAAGATTAAAAGATTGTAAGACTTTTCCTGAAGTAAAATGCTAACAGTGGTAGGATAAGGAAGAGCAGTTAATGATTAATAGGTTATCATTCAATTGTGTGTATCAATATATCCAAAAAATAAGAAAAAAAGATTTTTACCAATCCCTGCACTCTGAAATTGATGAAGCATGCAAACAAGATGCATTCATGTTTCCTGACCGTGACAGACATGGCACTGAATGCATTACTTTCATCTTATCTGACCAACCAACTGGAAGATATCTAACTGGAAAGAAAGATGATCCAAGACAGTGTGGAATTTATCAGATAGGATCAATATTGCAAGCAAGCACAATTTTACTGAAAGTAATTCAAAAGCAGCTGCGCCAGTATATCAACTGGGAGTTGCCGGAAATATAAACCCGATTCAGAAGAGGACATGAAACCAGGAATATCACTATTGACATCAGATAGAGTTGGCTGAAATCAGAGAGTAGCAAAAAGTTGCTTTATTGACTATGCAAATACATTTGATCATGTAGGTCATAAGAAATTATGGATAACATTTTGAGGAAGGGGGATTTCAGAGTACTTGATTGGTTCATGCAGACCTGGAGAGGGTTGGGCTTAAACAGAACAAGAGCATACTGCATGATTTGAAATCAGGAAAGGTGTGTATCAGGGTTGTGTCCTTTCACCATACTCTTTCCATTTAGATGCTGATCAAATAACTCAAGAAGCTTCTCCATAGATTGGAGGAGGACTTATTGACAACCGGTAATAAACAGATGGCATACCTTGCATGAAGCACTTGCTGATAAAAATCAAAGGCTGGAGCCTTCCATATAGATTATAACGCGATGTAAAGAAAACAAAAATTTTCACAACTGAATCACTAGAAATCATCATGATAAATGGAGAGGGGATTGAAGTTATCAAGGGTTTCCTTTGACTTAGACCCACAGTCAATGTTCACAGAAGCAATGGCCAAGAAAGATGATGGGATGCATCGAGCATATTTGCTACACGAATGCTTTTTCAAGGATTAAGGAGCAAGGATGCCACTTTGAGGGATATGTGTACCTGACCAAGCCATCATATTATCGATAGCCTCACATGCACGAGAAGTTGGGCATCGACGATAGCACACTACAGGAGGTAAGTAACACATTTGAAATGTGGTGTTGGCAAAGAACACGGAAAGTATCATGGGCTTCCAGAAGAATAAACTTCTGGAAAGAAGTACCACCAAGATGCTCCTGAGAGGTGAGGGTGGCAAAATGTCGTACATTCTTTGGACATGTCTTCTATCAGGAGAGACCAGCCCCTGGAGAAGGGCATCATCCTTGGAAAAGTGTAGGGTCAATGGAAGACGCTCAATAGATTGGATTGAGATAGAGGCTGCAACCTCTATCTCAGGAGAGAGAAGAGGCTCCCTGCTCCTGGAAAGGCTGGCTCAGAAACCCTCTGGAGAGCAGCGGGGGGGTTATCTTAGAGCCCGGCACCCCGTGGGTCGCCATGCTGTGTGGCACCCCGGCATGCTGTGCGCTTGTAGGAGACTGCATGGGCAACCTTCAAACACGGTTCTGATTGTGAGGGTGATGGAGGACTCGGTCATGACTCATTCTGTTGTACATAGGGTCAGCATAGTTTGGAAACAGCTCAATGGCACATGCAACTATATATAGTAATTGTACATTGTAGATTATTATATAGTATACCAACTGCCATTGAGTTGATTCTGACTCCTGGTGACCCTATCTCTGCCAGAACACAGAATCTGTTTTCTATAAGATTTTTAAAAATCATTTTATTGGAGGCCCATACAACTCTTATCATAATCCATACATACATCCATTGTTTTGAGCACATTTATACATTTGTTGCTTTTATCATTCTCAACACACTTGCTGTCTACTTGAACCCTTGGTATCAACTCATTTTTCCCCTCCCTTCCCCCATGAACCCTTGGTAATTTAAAATTATTGTTATGTTGTTATGTCTTACACCATCTGATGTCTCCCTTCACTCATTTTTCTGTTGCCCATCCCCTAGGTTATATGGAGATCCTTGTAATCATTTCCCCCTTTCTACCCTACCTTTCCACCACCCTCCTGGTTTTGCCAGTCTCAGCACTATCCCTGAAGGATTCATCTGTCCTGGATGTCCAGTGTTTCCAGTTCCTATTTAACTAGTGTACATCCTCTGATCCATCTAGATTTTGAGGTAGAATTTGAATCATGATAGTGGGAGGGAAGAAGCATTAAAGAACTAGAGGAAAGTTGTAAGTTTCATCATTGCTACACTGCACCCTGTTGAGTTATCTATAGATGGAATTTGGGTCCCCACTCCACACTTTCCCTCATTCTCAATGATATGATTTTTGTTCTTGGATACCTGATACCTGATCCCTTCAATGCCTTGTAATCACACAGGCTGATGTGCTTCTTCCATGTGGGCTTTGTTACTTCTGAGCTAGATGGCTGTTTAACTTCAAGCTTTTAAGACCCCAGATGCTATATCTTTTGATAACCGGGTGCCATCAGCTTTCTTCTCTATTTTTGCTTATGCACCCACTTTATCTTCAGTGACAGTGTTAGGAAAGTAGGCATCATGGGATGCCAGTTTAATAGGACAGAGTGTTCTTGCATTGAGGGAGTACTTGAGTAGAAGCCCAATATCCAGCTGCTACCTTAATACTAAACCTGTGCATATATATGCACATAGATCTCTTGCTCCATCATCATATGTAAATATATTTACATATGTACATGCCTGTATTTGAGCCTCCATAATTGCCCTTTGCCTCCTAGTTCCTTCCTCTATTTCCTTTTACTTTCCTCTTGTCCCACTGTCATGCTCAGCCTTCATTTGGGTTTCAGTAATTCCTACAGGTTACATTGCTTTTAGTCGAGTCTGACCAGGCCTCCTATACCATCCTCACCATTGATTTTGGATCACTTGTTGTTTCCTTGTTCCGAGGTTTGACAATACCCACTCCCTTTCCCCTCATCCTCCCTCTTCCATGTCCCCCCACCCCCACCCCGGAACAATTGGTCCTGCTATTTTCTTGTCCAGATTGTTTATCCCACCTATCTTATCTAGATAGATCTGCAGAAAGTAATATGTAATAAAAACAAGACAGAGCAATACAAAGTAACAAAAGAAAACAAAGCAACAAAAAAATGACACAAAAAAAGCGAAAAGTCTGTAAATAGTTCAAGGTCTGTTTGTTGACCAATAGGAGTGTCTTCTGGTCAAGTTTGATGGAGTGTCATGTGCTGACCCCAAATTCTATTTTTGTACTCCCTCAGGACTTCCTTGCTCTGCTCCCCTTTCTGTTCTGTTGCATTCCCTTAGTGTTTTGCTTCGGTGTAATGGGGTCAGACAGAGCACAATTCCTACATTGTCTCCAGTGTAATCCCCCATAGGGCTATGGGTCAGTGAGGGATGTTGTGTCTCATAGTGGGGCTGGCCATGGGGTCCTCTCTGTGCAGTGGCTGTTCTGAGCAGGGATGTCGTGCTTAAGGCTTGGTGGGCCAGGATGAGCTCCATTCTCTCTTGCTCCCTCTTTCATTAGCTCCTGTGTGCCTTGATCAGACATGTCCCTCTCCCTGAGCTGTAGCTTCAGTGCTGTCCTCTGAATTAAATTCTTCTGGGGGGAAGAGCATCTGTCCATGTAGTTGGGCTTGGGGCTGACCCCTCACACTTCTCTGCTGGTTCCCTGCTTCATGCCAGTAGGTTGCATTCATATCTTGGAGCACTGGGTTGAAGTCTGGTGTCCCTTTCCATGTGGAGATATAAACAACATCCTCCCCTTGGGTGGTTTAGTGCCTGTTCCCTCGATACCTCTTTCTTTCTTTCTTTCTTTCTTTCTTTCTTTCTTTCTTTCTCGCTCCTTCCTTCCTTCCTTCTTATTTGATCACCACATGTATTCCTGTATTTGATCTGGCCCCTGCCATACTACCTGGATCTCAGCCCGGGTTCTATAAGATTTAAGTGGCTAGTCATTTGAAAGAAAATTATTAGCCTTTCTTCTCAAGGTGGACGGACTCAAACCTGCAACTTTTTGGTTAGCAACTAAAAAGTGGGTTAGCATTCACAGCACGGCTGACGCGGCGTGGGTGGGTGCTGGCTGTATTGCATGATCATCGCACTGGTAGTGTGGCACAACTGCGTGGGACTCCCTTCTAGTGTTGTTTTCATTTTTGTTCTTTACTGTAATCTTTACCAAATCCGATTGCCTTGCCTTTCACCCACTGAATGCTGGGTGGCTTTGAACTGCCAACCTTTTGGCCATCCAGTCAGCATTTTACTGTTGTGCCCTCATGATTCGTCTCTCGTATAACTAGGTACAGAGTGAACTCCTCCCACATGTCAGTGCTGTGCAGTGTTGTGCATGACTTTTACATCAGTCTATATAATTCTCCCAATAACATTCAGAGGTAAGAAGTCATTCCACAAACAGTATTTATTTAGCATCTGTCAACATGATCCTGACTCTGATGACAAATTGAAGGGCATAGTCTGAGGTGTGTGTCTGTGGTATGTGTGTGTTGGGGGGGGGGGGGTGCCTAGATAGGAACCCAGCTAGTCTTATTCCAGAACCGGTTAATCACCACTCTCTAAGGCCTTCCTCAAGAGGATACTATCTTGGGTTCCCACAATCAGGTCGCTTTAGCAAACACAAAGTTATTTTTTTTTTCACAGTTCAGAAGGCCTGAAGGCCTGGTCCAGGGCATGGCTTTAGGGAAGTGACCTCTTTCTGTTATCTCCAGGGTAAATCCTTATCGTGGTTTCTCCAGTCAAGGCATTCCTAGGGTTTTTTGGATGCTCTCCGAATGGCATCTTCTTTGCCCATTGATATTGGAGTCTCTGTGCCTAAGCTGTTTTCATATCTCAAAATTGGTTTAAACCCAATTTTAAATATGTAAAACACAATCTGCACGGTTAACTCAAAACCAAACCCACTTCCATCGAGACAGTACTCATGGCCACTCCCCATGGGTTTCTGAGACTGGCACTGTTTGGGCCACAGAAAGCCCAGACTTTCTCCTGTGGAGCTGCTGTGGGTTTCCATCACAGCCCAGAGCGGAACCACGGCGCTGTCAGGACTCCACTGCTAGGACGTCATGAACATGCTGAGGAAAAACCTGTTCCTCACGGAGATTTACACCTACAGGTCTCTCAGTTCACCATCAGTCGATGCTGGCTTGCAGCCCCCAATAGGACAGAATAAAAAGGCCCCTGTGAGTTGCTGAGACAGGGGCTCTTCACCGGTATACAAAGCCTCGTCTTTCTCCTGTGGGACGGCTTGTGGTTTCGAACTGCTGACCATGCTCTTCACAGCCCAGGGCGTCACTCACTACACCACCGGGGCTCCTCACCCACAAACGCAGGATTTAGGATTCCGACGCATGTTTTGGAGAGACATATTTCCATCCATAACAGGCAGAAATGAGCAGGAGCAATGCAAAAGCCACCAGCCAGTGGGTGCTGGTGTGGCAATGCCACGGCTGTAAGTTCTCAGTGGGGTCTTTGAGGAGGTTTGTTTGCTTGTTTGTTTTTTGAATCAGGCATTTGACCACCGAAGAGGCCACCCCAACCTAGTGTGTGGTGCACAGGGGAGAAGGGGAGAGGATCATGCTCAGGATTTCAAACCCCACCCCTTCCAAGTCCTGCAGGTGGTTTGAAACACAAAAGAAAGTGCAAGTGCATCACAGAGGGTCTCAGTGAGCATCAACAGGGGGTCCTGTCCCTCTTGAACAGGAGACTGTTGCCGCTCTGTAGGTAGTGCTAGGTTCAGCTGGCTGGTGCACCCAGAGCCCTTCTAACCCACTCAGCCTCCCGGACAACACTCCACAATGCCGCTCCTAGGCCTCTACTTCTCTGCAGAACGACCTTCCCTAATGTGCCTAAGAGCTGAGTGTGTGGAGGGTGGGGAATCACAGGGGACAAGAAAAGAGAAAGAAAGCAGTGAGTAAGGAAAGAGGAATGAATGTTTCTTTTTTTCATGGCAATAGGGTGTATATAACAATTATACATAAAAGAAAGATATATGTATATATTTCTGTTCTAGCCATTTCTGAGTACAAATCATTATGACGACTTTAGAATCATGCTCACCATTCTTTACAAGCATTTTCAAATGTGTTTATTCTCCTAATAAGTGAAACACTAACAAACTTTTGTCTCTGTGGGTGTGTCTATTCCAAGCAAGACTAGAGACGCTAAGACCAATCTTCAAAAGACCACAAATGAGGTGCTTAAACAGCCCCATGTCCCAAGTCCCCCCAGCCCCCCATCCACAACTCCAGTTTGCCTCGAATGTCAGAAGTTCCCGATGCCCACTTACAAAGAAACCTGGAGAGCAAGGTCACTCGTGGGCTCTAACTCTTGCAAATATTCAAGCACAAACAATGTTTAAATAAGCACTGTTATTGTATATTCCGATTTCAAAGTGGACTTTCCCCCGTCCAGATGTTCTTGCTTATATAACTGTCTTCCTTCAGAGCGACACTGCTGAGTACCTAGCCTGGGAGGCCTTTTCTAACTCACCACTCCCTCTCCCAGAGAGAGAAAGAGAGAGAGAGAGAGAGAGAGAGAGAGAGGCTGTTTTTGATGTCAAACATGAGCTTGTTTCAGAATTATGGCTTTTCTTCCTTGTTAACTTTCTCCTCGCTTACCCTGCCCAACCAGAAGTCTCTCTCCTAATGGAAATTCTGGAACCACTTACTCTCCATTAAGCTGCTAAACCTGTTCAGCATGAAGGAAAGAGAGATACCTCAGGGGCTAAATGAACTCAGAGAAAAATGAAAGAATATGAAAACTTCTTCTTACAGGCTTTGGATGCATCGTCAGAAGAGACCAGCATCTGGAGGAGGACATCGTGGAGGAGGACAGCGAAAAAGAGGGAGGCCCTCCCTCCAGGAGAGGGATTGACACAGTGGCTGCACCAATGGGATCAAGGCTGGGAGCAGTAGTGAGGGAGGCGCAGGACCCGGATGTGCTCCCTTCTGCTGTGCCTAAGTCACGGTCTCAACGGCGCCCAAGAACAACAGCAGCAATGGAAACGTCCTCTTTATATGTCTTGGAAAATGGGTGGCCGAGAGGGGGAGGGGGTGAGACTCCCACAAGTATATTTTGACCTTGTTTTCACCAAGAAAGACTTATCTGTCTAGCTTCTTAATTAAATCATAATCACATTGGCTTTTCATTTAATTTCGACTTTAACAGTTCTGCATAAGCACGACTTGCTTGTTCTAATCAGATGAATATTGCCAGGATTTTTATATAATTAGAGCAATCTGTTTGGGAGGTTGCAATAATCAGATCAATTTTGAGCTTTTGTGAAAGCATTCGTAAATTTTACTTTTTTTTTTTTTTGCTGGTGGTGGGGAAAATATACACGGCAGAACTTGTACCCATTGCAAATAAGAATATTAAATGCAAGTCTATATCATTACGTTTAAGAATCTATGAAGCAGAACCTGAAACAAATCCCGTATGGATGAGTCAAAGACCCTGATGACCTTCTTCAAGTTGTGCCATCTTTCCCATCCACCTTTTCCAAATTGCTCTTCCTCCTCTAGCACCAACTGCCACCTGGTTTGCTTACTGAACCTTGTGTGTTGCTGTTCTCCGTTGGATCTCCCAGAGAGCTCTTCTTTCTGTACTTCTTTGCTGTGACGTGGGTCAAGGGTTACAAAGTAGATCGCCTGTTTGGGACCCAGCATTGCATACCTGGTCTTTGCAACAAAGGCACAAGAGACCAAACGCAACAAAGGCAAATGGTCATGCTAGAGCCCTGCGCTGCAGGGTACAGGGTAGAGACGTGGCTATCGCGGGACCCAAAGTAAAACGAATCGGCAAGACTGAAAATTGAGAGGCGCAGAGACCAATGTGTAGTGAAGACAATTATAAAGTGAATCGAGGCAAGAGTGGAGGCGCAGAACTTGGGAGGAGAGAAGTGGAATAGATTTCAAGATTGGACATCCTATTTTCAACTTGGGAAGGAAATGACAAATTACAGGCTAGCTGCAAGTAAAATGAATAAACTTCATCAGAAGAGGAAAATCTTAACAATTTAAGAAACACTAGAACAACAGCTATGAAGAAAATGACAAGAAACCCTGCAGGTGAGATAAAGTCAGCACAGAAAATTATGAACAATAAAGAAACCAGTAGACATCTTAAATAAGGTACTAATCTCTAACCTTGTAGTAAAATTTGACACCTCAATTTAAAAATGGAAAGAGGCATTGGACTCAAGTACTTTCTCAATGCAAGAACACTTTGTTCTATTAAACTAGCATTCTATGATTCTCACCTTCCCAACATAATCACTGAATACAACTGTGTGCATAAGAAAATGTGGAGAAGAAAGCTGATGGTGCCCGGCTATCAAAAGATGTAGTGTCTGGGGTCTTAAAGGCTTGAAGGTAAACAAGTGTCCGGCTAGCTCAGAAGCAACAAAGCCCACACAGAAGAAGCACACCAGCCTGTATGAGCATGAGGTGTCAAAGTGATCAGTTATCAGGTATCAAAGAATTAAAAATCATATCATTACATGCCCACCTTCCTGATATGATCGCTGAAGACAAATGTGTGTATAAGCAAATGTGGTGAAGAAAGCTGAGGGTGCCCAGCAACCAAAAGATATAGTGTCTGGAGCCTTAAAGACTTGAAAATAATCATGTGGCCATCTACTTCAGAAACAACAAAGCCCACATGGAAGAAGCACACCAGTCTGTGTGACTACAAGGTGTCAAAGGGATCAGGTATCAGGCATCAAAGAACTAAAAATTATATCATTATAAATGAGGGGGAGTACAGACTGGGGACCTGTGTTAGTCCAGATAGACTAGAGAAACAAATTCATAAGCACACATATGCATATAAGGGAGAAGTTTATATACAAGAGGAATGGAACATGGAGAAAGCATCCCAACCCAATGCAGTCCAAGTCCATAAGTCCACTATTAGCCCATATGTCTGATACCTATCCATAAGTCCTCTTCAGACTCACAAAACACATGCAATAATGCCAGGACAACCACAGGCCAGTGGATGCAGAGTCTTGTGTATCCAGTGCTGGTAGAAGCATCTCAGCGCTGACAGGGGCCTCTCTGGGGCTTCTCACACATCTCAGCACTGGCAGGAGTCTCCATGTGGCTTTTCTGGCTTCAGAGGTCTGGTTTGATCAGGAGAAGCCCATGTGGCTTCTCCTCTGGGATGTCTAACAGGGAGCCTGTCTTGTGTCTTGTCAGCTGCAATGTCTCCCAAGAACTCAGTCAATAGTCTCTCACCTTCACAGGGGAAGAAATATCACAAGATTTCCCAGAATTCTCAGGAGAAAGCCATGCTTACACAGAGGTCTCATTGGCTATCTCCAGATTGACAGGCTAGATTACACCCCTACACTCCCAATCCTGAAATTGACACAAGAGGACATGACTGACACAGGACCCACAGCCCATCTGTAGGTGAAGCAACATCCCTTTACAGAATGGTCATGGGGAGGAGACGAGCCAGTCAGAGTACACTGTAGCAACAATAAAATATGCAACGTTTCTCTTGTTCTTAAATGCTTCCTCTCCCCCGCCCGCCACTATGATGATCCCAATTCTGTTTTACAAGTCCAGCTAGACCAGAGAATGTACACTGGTACAGATAGGAACTGGAAACATGGGGAATCCAGGACTGATGATCTCTTCAGGACCAGTGGTAAGAGTGGGGATATGAGGAGAGTGGAGGGAAGGTGGAGTAGAAAAGGGGAACTAATTACAAGGATTTACAAATGGCTCCCTCCTTGGCATACAGACAACAGGAAAGTGGGTTAAGGGAGACATCAGACTGTGTAGGATATGACAAAATAATAATTTATAGATTGTCGAGGTTTCTTGAGGGAGGAGGGAGCAGGGTGGGAAGGGAAATATGAGGAGCTGATAGCAGGGGCTTACGTGAAAAGAAAATGTTTTAAGAGTGATGTTGGCAACATATCTACAAATGTGCTTTGCCTACAATGGGTGTAGGTATGGATTGTGATGGGAGCTGTACAAGCCCCCAATAAAATGATTAAAGAATAAATAAATAAAAATTGGAAGAGAACATAAATAGGAGAAGACATTCAGGAGGCCAACAACTCGATAAAGAAAAGTTCGAGGTCATTTGCCATTTGAGAGATGAAAATCAAAATAGCAGCACAATACCGCCTCACTCCATCGTTAACAGCATAGTTGGGTTGTTTTTATAAATCATTTTCGTAAAGGCTCATACAACTCCTATCATGATCAATACAGATGTCAATTGTATGCAGACCACATTTGCACATTTGTTGCCATCATCATTCTTGAAACAACCTCCTTCTACTTAGGCCCCTGGTATCAGCTCCCCATATTTCCACCCACCCCTCATTCCTCCTCCTCCATGAACCCTTAATAATTTACAAACTATCATCATTTTGTCATATTGTACACTGCCCAATGTGTTCCTTCACCCACTTCCTTCTTGTCTGTTCTCCAAGGTGAAGGCTATATGCAGTTCCCTACAATCAGTACCCCCTTTCTACTCCAAATTCCCTCCACCTTCCCGATATCACCACTCTCACCACTGGTCCTGAAGGAAGCATCTTTCCTGAATTCCCCATGTTTCCTGCTCCGGTGTACATCCCCTGGCCTAGCTGGATTTCTGAGCTAGAATTGGGATCATGATGGTGGGAGGGAGCATTTAAGAACAAGAGGAAAGTTGCATATTTCATCATTGCTACACTGTGCTTTGACTGGCTTGTCTCCTCCCTGCAACCCCTCTGTCAGGAGATGTCGCTTCACCTTTCACCTCTTGATGGCCTTTGGGTTCCCATTCAGCATAGTTTTAAAACACAGAAAACAACTAATGCAGAGAGACAGGGTTACCTCATACAATGCTTTTGGGACTGTAAGTCAGTTACAACCCCTGGAAAGCAATATGGTACTTCCATCAAAAGGTGAGAGTAGAATTACCATGTGACCCAGGATCCCTCTCCTTGGTATATAACCTAGAGACAAGACCCATAGTATGAATAGATAGATAAATGCTCTCACATTCACCATATTTATGATAGCAAAAAGACAGAAATGGTCAAAATGCCAATCAGTGGGAGAAGAGATACATATACTTTGACATCATAGAATATTTTGAAACATTAAGAAGCAATGATGAAGTGGGGAAACACCTGATAACATGGATGAACCTGGAGGTCACTACGCTGAGGGAAACTGGTCAACCAGAAAATGACAGCCAATCTATAAGATCACTGGTGTCAGAAATGGCCTGGGAAATGTATGTGGAAACGTGTGCAAATGATCTTGATACAAATGATGTACTGAATGTTGTAGTAGCTGTAAGAGCCCCCAATAAAATTTAAGAAAATTATTTTAAAAAATGGCCTGGGGGTCATCTCTAACCTTTTCTCACTCCAGAAGGGAGAAGGAGAATCCAACTCTACCACAGCCCTAAATCTATGGCCAAAAGGCCTCCATCCTCCATCTTTCTTTACCCTCTTCTGACCCCAGTCATTCCTCCCAGGACACCACTTTTCTGACCGCTTCAGTAATTCATTGCAAAGACCACATGAAACTCATCGATAACACTCATAATCACATGACTTCACTAGGCAAGTTAACAGGTTATCCCCAAGCCGGGAACAGGAAGCATTAAGAATACGGTGATTGGTGCACAGAAATACTTCTCAGTCAGTAGCCAAGTCTCTTGCTCTGGTACTCATCCTCTCAGCCATGTGGTCCCTTAGCCTCGGCCTCCCTCGGCCATGAAACCCTCCCAGGACTCTGCCTCTCCATCCCGTAATCTCAGGAGGGCACCTTGACCCGGGCTCAAGGTCTCTTTCCCTCAGCCTCTGATCTCAGTGCAGCATGGCCTCTGCTGCCTCCACGACTGCAAGCAGAGGTGGATTTTGTACATGCCCAATAGTGTGGGACTTTTCAATAAAAGAGCCAACCATTCGATAGACTCCTTTACAAGCATTTGTAGCATTTTACAAATTGATTTAGAAGGCTGAGTCAATATGGTTTTGATGAAGAACTCGGGTTCAACACTGTCCGTAGAGTCATGGAATTGTCCATGGCAGCAGTTCTCAACCTGTGGGTCGCCACCCCTTCGGGAGACAAACGACCCTTTCACAGGGGTTGCCTGATTCATAACAGTAGCAAAATGACAGTTATAAAGTTGCAATGAAAATAATTTTATGGGTTTTTTTTGGGGGGGGGGTCACCACAACATGAGGAACTGCATTAAAGGGTCAAGGCATAAGGAAGGTTGAGAACCCCTGATCTACATATGTTTTGTCAGCGTATGTTTTGTTATGACGTGTATTTTCACCCCAATGAAATGGAGCAGAATATGAGAAATGCTATTGCTCTCTCTATAGATATATGGTATGCATCATTAAAACTGAGGGAGCTACACTAACTACAAATAACTGAAATAAAGTTCAAGTCATTAATTCTGAAGCAGATTAGGGAGGGAGATATAACCAAAATATCTACATATTGCTAACCAGTAATATTTTTCAAAGTATTTATAGACCTCGCCTGTAGGAGTAGTGTCACTATGTTTAATGAATCTTCTGACTGCCAATAAAAAAAACAAATGTTTTTTTTAAAAAAAAAAGAATGGTTTCTTTAAAAGAAAAATTGTTTTAATGGGTTTCTTCTATATGCTTATGTGGTATGAGGTTTTTTTCTTTCTAATTTTAATAAGACATTATTTACTCTTGGAAAAGTTCAGTAAAGGTTATTTTATTTGCTTCTATAACCGCTGTCTCAAATCATGGAGGAATGCATGCTATGAAATCCAGCAAAAGAAATTGTGCAACTATGTGCCTTCTACATTGTCATGAGAAAACAAGTCAGCTGACAAACCTTAAAGAGGTGGAAGGCAAATTACTGAACTGTGGCAGGTGTTATCTTTGCTGGATGGTGAGAGGCACTGTCTTTGAGGAGGTTTTGTTGTTGCTGTTGTTTTAATTTCTCAGGCGCGTGCGCAAATGGTTGTTTTCCCTGCATTTTCCCAAGTGTTCTTGAATATTTTACATGGTGTTGGGAATAAACACTAAGTGATTAAGCAGCAGCACTCTGAGCTCCAGAACTAAGGAGAAGGTAAGATGGACCTGTATTTGTGTTACTGAGAAGTATCATGAACTACTCAAGAGGGGGTGGGGGGCTATTGTGGCTTCGAACTCCCAGGGGGGCAAAGGTGGGTTTTTCCATCCAAATGAGCTTTAAATGCCCTTCTCATTTCCAGAGCATACCAAAAATACTATTTTAAAATAATCTTGGCAGAGGTGAGTGACCTAAGAATGCACAGATACAGAACGGGTCAGCCAGGGCAAAAAGACAGCTGTAGCAACAACAGGCATCCGTATTCCACAGCTACAAGGAGGCAGAATGCAGCCAAGTGCAGGGAAGGGAACCAGGCTTCCAAACTGAACACTGCTTCAAACTCAGCACTGGACTGCACGGACTCGGGGGTGGGTGGGTGGTTGCTGAGCTTTCCTGTTTGTCTTTGCCTGGCAAGAAACTCAACAGATTCTGAAACACACAACAGCTTAACCCTTGAAGCCGGTATGTTCAAGGAATATAAAAGTCTAAATGAGAGGAACACCCTAATGCCACCACATGGTACCAGACAAGAGACATCTGCCACATGTCTGTCCCCAAGCAGAGGAGACGGATCCAGGCTGTCTCAGAAACAGGTTTGTTTTGTTTTTATTTTTTTTTCTTCTTCATCCTTTTTATTTTAGGAGACCATTTGTTCCTTGGTAAGAGGAAAATAACGATAAACAAACCCTTTAACCGTCCTTGATCTTCAACCAAATAGTTGTCAGCGTTAGCAAGTACTTGAATTTGGGGGGTGGGGGTGGGCATCTCTGCTTTCTGGTGGTCGTGGGGGCTACCTAGCCCTGCTCCTGAGAGCCACCGCTGGATTTGAACTGCCAAGCCCGCAGACTGCAGTCTTGCACTCAACCACTTACGCCACCGGGGCTCAGCCCATCAAGTACTTGAATTTGAAAACTCCTCCAGGACTCATTCATTTTAGATTGCCTCAGTTGGGCTTCCTTGCTGTTGGTGTTGGGGTTCCATGCTGGCCAGTCGATTCTGGCTCATAAAGCCCCTGCCAGATGAGGAGCAAGCATCATGGCCACTGAGGGTTTCGCAGGCTGTAGTTTGTCATAGAAGCAGACTGTCAGATTCTATCTTTTGTGGAGAAGCTGGTGGACCCAACCCAGAGGCCCACCTGCTGGCTAGTTAGACTTTACCTAACACTTATTGTCAAAATCCTGATGGCAATAAGATCAAAACCAAATATGAACTGCCATGGATTAGACTTTGACTCTGTGCTTCTCAAAACAGTTCATTGATAATAACATAACCTCCTTTTTTAAAAAAAATGTAAAATAATTTTATTGGGGGCTCATCCAACTCTTATCATGGTCAAGACATGCATCAATTGTATACAGTCCACATTTGCACATTTGTTGTCATCATTATTCTCTAAACGCCCTCCTTCTACTTAGATCCCTGGTATCAGCTTCCCATATTCTCCCTCCTTCCCCACGCCTCCTCCCTTACGAACCCTTAATAATTTAAAAATTATCTTTATTTTGTCATATCATACACTGCCTGGTATGCCCCTTCACCCACTTCCCTGTTGTCCATACCCCAGGGAAGAGGTATAACTCCATTTTATAGACACACTCAGCCTTTAAAAAATAAAATAAAATCCTTTGCTCAAGGTAACTCAACTGATAAATGAGAATACTAGCACATCGATTCAAGTTTTCTGGGAAATCTTTATGACTAAAGTCCATCATTTAGCTACCTAACTATGCTATGAGGAATGTTTTGGAATCCATAACTCTGTACAGAATTTAGTTTTAGGATGATTTCCTTCAGGCCACACCACACGTTGCACACGATAGATTGTCTGACTGTCACTGGGCAGACTCAGTTGCTAAAAGTGAACAATGAGAACACAGGCAATCCCGGGTGAGGCGGAGAGATGGACGATGGACTTGAGCATGCTGTCTATGATGATGACAAAGGAGTCAGTTCAACAATCACCAATAGTAACAACATAAATGATATACTTTTATCATTGATGGAGGAAAGGAGGGGGCTGTTATGTGATTTTTTTAATGTTTACTCTTGAACCATGAGGATATTTAATTCTAAAAGCGCATTCTAAGTACTTTATAAATTTTCATTCATTTAGCAGTCACAGCAATCATATAAAATCCCATAATTATCACCTACAGATTAGAAAACTGAGGCACAGAAAAGTTAACTAACAAATCACAATAGTACAGGAAGATGCAGGCTCCGGGTTGGAATGCAAGTCCGCTCAACTCCAGAGTCAGGGTCATAATGGCTGTTGTGTGCGGCTTATACATATCCGGTACTGTAGACACAGGCAGAGATGTAAACAAAGACCCACTGAGTGAGTGCTGAAGTTGTTGTCTCATCCATCATGAAAGCAAGAGCTTTGCTGGCAGCAGCTCAGTGGTTCATCCAACATCTATCATTCTTACAAAGCCTAGTTTGGACATTGGTAGAAGTCTTTGCTTGCTTAATAGCTTCACCCAGGTTGACTATCTACATAACCAAAGTACTATGATGCTATCTGCCAATCTTGTTTCCTCCTTAACTGAATGTTGGTGCATCTGTCCATTCACTATTATTCTTATTTGCCGTATTTTACACTACTGTTATGACCAAGAAGGTGACTGGAGATTGAACATGAGAATAAAAGTTCCTATGCTTCACTTCATAAAGGTGAAAGAGCTAGGCTGCAGTGACGTTAGGCAGTCTTCTCAGAAATGGAGGCCCTCCTTGAGAAGGACACTCCGAGATAAGCCACCGGAGCTAAGGAAGGCTTCGATCCCAAATTCCTTTATATGTCTGAGCACTTAGACGATCTTAACGACATCTTAGTGCATCTCATTTCGGCCTAAGATTACTGAACTGGTAATTGTGCTTGAGTTATTGACCTGGGAATTGTCTTATGATTATTCTTTAAATTTCTTTTATCTTGGAGATTCTTCCATCTGGTGATGCCATGGCTTGAGTTGTGTCCCCCCCTAACCAAACTATGTGTCAGCTTTGCCTGGCCTTAATTCTCAGTGGGTTGGTAGTTCGGTAATGGTGTGATGTGACTGCTAGTGATGATGTAATCATCCTTCGTGGTGTGGTCTGATAGGATCAACTCTGACCCAAGGTTGATTAGAGTGGGATACAAGGGATACAATACCCTTACTCAGGTCACAGCCCTGCTCCCATATAAGAGAAATTACCCTCGGCTGTGACCTGCATCATCTTTCGCTTATAAGAGATAAAAGGATGGGATGGAGGTTCAATTCCCGCTCACAGGAGCAAAGGCTGGGCCTCCTACTCCCACCACCAGGGCAGTGATGCCTTAAAAAAAATTTTTTTAAAAAGAGATGAAAGGAAAGAGGAGTGAACAAAGAAAGAAGAACATCAAGAAAGAAGTGAACATCAAGAAAGAAGAAGGGAGCAGAGAAAATCCTTTGACCTCAGGGTCCCTGAGCTGAGAAACTCCTAGACACAGAGAAAAGTGGATATCTAGGACCTTCCTAAGATTCAACAGACAGACATCCCTCCCCTGCAGGTGTTGCCCAAGTTCATATTTCTAATTTCCTAAGCAGTGAGAGGGAGAAAGCAAAACATCTGTTTGTTAAAGCCATCCTCTTGTGCTATTTCTGTGATAACAGCCCTAAACAACTAAGACAAGTGACAAGCCTCGAATTGTCCACTAAAATGAAATACATCACATATAAAAATGCATGTGTAAGCTGAGCCCTGGTGGCACAGTGGTTGTGTGCAGGACTGTGGCTCTCAGGGTTGATGGTTCAAATCCAGTAGCAGCTCTCCAGGAGCAAGGTTGGGCTTCCTACTCGCACCAGGGCAGTGATGCGAGGGGGAAAAAAAAGAATGTATGCTTAGCACCTATTATATGTTTTCAGGAGGAAAAAGTCCCTGGAGAAAGACCTCATAGTTAGCAAAGTAGAGGGGTTGCAGTGAACTGACACAGTGGCTACAAGAATGGGCTCAAACATAAGAACAATTATAGAGACGGTATGGGATCAGACGGTGTTTCACTCTGTTGTACATGTACTTACTATAAGCTACTCTATAGAATGTGAAGTAGAAATTTTCCCAATAATTGTTTAAATCCTTAAACATATAGACCATGCTTTTACTCAGTGAGAAAAACAAAATGTGGGAAAATATCCACAGCCTGAGGAGGCAAGAAAAGATTAAGCTGCCAGGCTACTCTGACTCATGGCAACATAATGTGAATCTGAGTAGGGTTTTCAATGGCCTCATAGGATTTTCAATGGACCAATTTTGGTAACTAGATCACCAGGCCTTTCTTCTGAGTGCTTTTGGGTAGACATTAACCTTTCAGTTAGTCGCCAAGGTCATTAAATATTTTTACCACTCAGGGACTCCAACACAAGATGAGGCCAAGTGAAAAGATAAGAAGAATATTAGCATCTAAAACTAAAATAGAAATTAGAAATACAATGACTCCATCTCTTCATGTTTACAATCATGGTAACAATGTCAGTTTCATGGAATAAAGGTTCCCAAACTTACGTTGTCTACTGTCCTCTTTAAAAAAATTCCTCATGACCTCCCTAGCAATGAAAACCTTTTGTACTCCAACCCAGAATCCAGAATAAAGTATAGGTTTATGCTCTTACAATGCCCTTAGATCATTCCACCACCACCGAGAGGTGGTGGCACCCACTTTGGGAAACTATGGATGAATTAATGTAGTTAAAGGACTTACAATAGTGCCTGCTGCATAACAGTAGTAAATAGGAGGTTTGTGGCTCAATTCTGTAGATCATGTGGCTATAAATACAGCCATATGAAATGTGCAGGTAGGCACAAATGCTACAAGGTAATGTGGGCAAATGAAACATCATTTAGTTAGATGATGGGATTGTCAGAAATCTCTAGCTGATATTTGTAGGACTGCTTTAGCAGATATAACTGATATTTTAGGACTGCTTTAGCCTTAGGTTAGCATGGAGGCTCAAAACACAACCAACTCATGGCCATCAAATCGCCTCTGCTCACAGCAACGTGTTGCTGCTGTCTTGGTTAGGTGCTGTCAAGTCAATTCCGACTCACAGTGACACGTACAACAGAGTGAAACCATGTCATCCTCACCATGGCTCCTCTGCTTGAGCCCATGACTGCAGTCCCTATGTCAGTCCACCTTGTCCAGGGCCTTCCTTGGCCCCCCTGGAGCCTCCACTTTACCAAGCAGCATAGTCTTTCCTGATAGCCTGCCCAAAGCACCTGAGATGAAGCATCACCCTCCTCGCCTCTGGAGAGCCTTCTGGTTGTCCTTCTTCTAAGACACATTTGTTTGTTCTTTACCAGAACCGTAGTTTAAATGCATCAATAGTTGTTCGATATTCCTTATTCAATGTCTAGCTTTCACATGCACGTGAGACCATTGAAAACATCATGGCTCAGGTCAGGTTTACCTGAGTCCTTAAAGCAATCCCCTTGTTTTTCAACACTCTCAAGAGGTCTTTTGCAGCAGATTTACCCAGTTCAATGTGTTCTTTGATCTCCCGACTGCTGCTCCCCTGAGCATTGACTGTGGGTCTAAGCATGATGAGATCCTTGACCACTTCAATCTCTTCACTATCCATCACAGTGTTACCCATTGGTCCAGTTATGAAGATTTTTCTTTTCTTTACATTGAGCATCATATCCGTGTGTAAGGTTGCAATCGTTGACCTTCCTCAGCAAGTGTTTCAAATCTTCCTCATGTTCACCAAGCAAGGTTGTATCATCGGCCTGTTGCAGGTTGTTAATAAGCCTTCCTCCCACTCACAACACACAGAATCCAGGGGCAGGAGTGGGAATAATGATACCAGACAGGTAGGGGGAAGAAGGAGAGAGGAGGGGAGAAAGAAGGAACCAATCACAATGATCGACGCATAACCACACAGCCCTCTACCGGGGGGAGAACAACAGAAAACATGTGGAAGGGTGACAGCGATCGGTGTGAGAGATGAAAATAACAACCATGTACAATCTATCAAGGGTTAGAGGGGTAAAAGAGCTGATATCAAGACCTCAATATAAAGAAAATGCCTAGAAAAGAATGAGGTCAGCATGTATACAAACATGCCTCACGCAATTGATATATGGATTGTGATAACATTTATATGAGCCCCTAATAAAATGATTTTTAAAAAAATAAGCCTTCCTCCCATCCTGATACTGCCTTCTTTATATAATCCAGTCTCTAAGATTATTCACTCAGCTTGTGTATGGTGAGAGAATACAGCCCTCACACACACATTTGGGTGATCAGCCAACTCAGAATCTGCTCTGTCTTAGGGTTCCTTTAATGTTGGGGCAAGTGGGTAATTTCTTCTCTAATCATGCCTCTTCACTTGAAGACAGCACTACGTCTCCACCATGGAGAAGAGGCCAACTTCCCTATCGTACTTTGTAAATCCATTTTCACATCTTAGTATCAGATAACTGCTGATAGTATTCTAGTTTGAAGCTCAATTCACCTTAGAATCTTTCCATTTGATCAGAGTGCCCAATATCTAGGCTCCAACACATATAGAAGTGTTTTACATATAGATAGATATAGATGTAACTTTTATCTAGAAGAACGTATGCACGCACACACACACACATCCAGGACTGTTCTGGACAGCCAAGATAAAGAATCACCACCTGTCTAGGTAAATCCTACTTGGAGAGATGGCACTCTTGTTAAATCTCAGTGGAGACTCTCAGTATCTTTCTTTGAATAAATCTTGCTCAACTTGAAGGCACCCTTCAACTTCGTCTTTAGGCAGAGTGGCCACGTTGTGCTGGACGCAGCCAGTCTCTCCAGAGACCAGCCATGGACATAACAGTTATGAAAAGAGCCTGGTGGGTGCCAAGTCCAGAGAAAGATCATTTCCTGAGGCCTCTTTTGTATTATATTTCCATGAATTATAAATCAGTGTCTCCATTTTGATGGATGAGTTGAAATGTACCTGAACCCCCTCTTGAAGCAACCTTTGAATCTTGAAGCATGGAAGGGACTAAAGGGTTAAGGGTTTTTCTTTGCTAGCGCCAGAAGCAGCTACATAACCAGAAAGGCTAAATTATAAATCTTTGGCAACTCACAGTATTCTCTACGTCATTTTCCTCTGGGACACAATGAGAAACAGCTGGTTGTTTGGAGAGAGAAAACCACTGGAAAAGCTTGCGTTGGGTAACAGTTCTCCCACACGCTTCCATGCACAGCCAATTCCTTGTCCTTCCAGTCGCCACTCAGCCACCTTGTCCACGGAGTCTTCCTGGCTGGCCACTCAGCCTTGTGTTCTCATGTTCGATGGACTAGGCTTTTCCTGTATGGTGCTTTTCACTGTCCAGAATTAATTCTTTGTTTTCTTGTCTCCTCCCACCAAAAGACAAGGCCCGTGACAGCAGAATCTGTATCTGGTTTGTTCACTGCTATGTTCCCAGGACGAATCTGAGTGCCTGACAGAGTTCTGTGAGTCGGTACTCACCTAAACAGCAGCTGAGTGCACCGGGGACCCATGAATGGTCATTGAGCTTGGCTACTTATCTTGGTCTTCCAAAAGTTCGTTACTGCTCAAGGGTTTAGTTTCTGATAACCACAAAATATTTACTTGAGGAGAAAGCAAACGAGAGACACTCAACCCATCTAAATTCCAATTCCATCTTAAATGCTTAGGAAATCTAATTAGTAATAGATTCAAAAGCATTCTATAAGGTACAGTCTCAGAAATACACAGGAGCAGTTCTACCTGCCTTAAAGGGATGCCATCAGGCAGAATTGACTCAGTGGCAGTGAGTGTTTTTAATTTTTACATGAGTCCTGGATATGGGAATGTGTTTTGTTTATTTCTATATCCCTACTATCCAGTAGCGAGCTTGTCACCTGGTGACCAGTTAACTGATCAATTAATAGCCATTGTTTTTGTTGTTGTTGGGTGCCATCAAGTTGGTACTGACTCGTAGTCATCGATGTACAAAAGCACAAAGCACAGCCTGGGCTTGTGCCATTCCCACAATTGCTCTGTTTGAACTCATGGTTGCAATCACTATGGGGCTCCATCCCATTGAGGATATTCTGCTTTGCCACTGACTCCCCTTCACCAAGTATGTTGGCCTTCTCCAGGAACCAATCTCCCCTTGTAACATATACAACTTACCATCCTCATCTTTAAGGCACTCACTGATTGTGCTTCTTTCAAGACAGGTTTGGCTATTCTGACTGTCCCTGGTGACAGTGCAATGCATTACTTAATCTGGCTCTTCTCGCCATAGTCTTTGTAGCCCCTCTCCAATGTCTCTTTTCCTCATGGGTCTTGGTAAGAGAAAGTGGGGGAGGATACTGATAATAGAGTATATGATTCAGTCGCGAGTTGTGGTTTCATGGCTAGATATAAAATGAGCCATTTCAGAAAGAGGGGTGTTGGGGAAGAACTTTGCTACAAGTAAGAGAGAAGCACTGGGGGAGGCGGCGGGGGGGTGGGGGGGACTCATCCTGTGCACTAGCCCTCCTTGATCCAGGAGTGAGCTGTGACACCAGAAGGCCAGAAGGGTAGTGACAGGAGACCCATGAGCTATAGCAGGAGAAAGAACAGTGGACTTCCCAGCCCACAGAGCAAGTAAATCTGAGTGTCTCCAGACAGGAAGCTGTCTTGTGGAGTAGATGACTCCAGGTACTTAATTGGGGAGCTAGGTTTGCTGATTCATGGGGCTGTATGCCTTCAGGCTGGGGTATATATCGAGGTGGCATTCTCTCTAGGTATTCATTGGCAGCCCTCACAAAAGCATTGTACCATTGCTGAAGCAGGGCAGAGGTCATGCCAAGAAATCAAGAACTAGCAAGAGACCTGCTTGTGGGCACAATAGAGAAGAGACCGTCTTGATTGAACAAATGTATCTTGAACATTTCTTACTTAGAGTGTGACCTATTGATTTTCCTGTATTTTTTGTTTGTTTATTTGTTTGTTTTGAGGGGGGTGGGCCTCTGGTGGGAGTGGGAGGCCCAGCCTTGCTTCTGGAAAGCTGCTGTTGGATTTGAACTGCTAACCCAGTGGGTCACAGTCCCACACACAACCACTATGCTACTGGGTCTCAGCCTATGATTTTCCAGTCTTAATAGAGCGAATAATTGTAAGAATGATCTCTCTGTTCTGTATAGCCATTGCAATGAATTGTCAAACCTAGCTGAGAAGTAGAGTACTGTAGGTTTGACAGTGGATGTCAGTGTTGGTAAGAAGTATGGAGAGTAGAGGTTGGCATGCTAGACCTCAAACTCATAGAAACCAGCTCGTGCTAATGTGACATTAGAGAAGACTGAATGTCATCCTCATGCCACACTTTTCACTACTGTGCACTCAATATTCTTCACCAACACTATCATTCAAAGGCACCAGTTCTCTATTAGCCAGCTTTGACTAGTATATGTTGATCTCAGAGGCCATTGAGTTGGTTCTGGCAATAGAATGAAACATTGCCACATTGTGCCCTGTCCTCACCATCTTTGTCCTATTTGAACAAATTGCTCCTGCCTTGTGTCAATTCACCTCCTCTCTTTTGCTAACCTTCCACTTTCACCAAGCATGATGTCTTTTCCCAGAGACTAGTGTCTTCTGATAACACGCCCCAATGTATATGAATGAAGTCTCATCATCCTTACTTCTAATGAACATTCTGGCTGTTATTCCAAGACAGAATTGTTTGCTCTTCTGGCAGTCCATGGATAAATTTAATGCTAATATTCAATACTACGGCTAGAACTTGTGGTCTAGGCGAGCTCAGGCCTCAGCAAGGGCTGTGGTGTTGCTCAGCATGTTCACAGCTCGCTGCACAGCTCACTCCACCAGGGACCACAGTGGGAGGCTGGTTATTAATGCCAACCTTGAAGCCAGTGGAACACCAGTCCACAAACTGGATGCTGTGCTTGGTCTTGATGGTAGCAATGGCAGCATTGACATCTTTGGGAACCACGTCACCACAGTACAACAAGCAGCAAGTCATGTATTTCCCATTGCAGGGGTCACATTTCACCATCTGGTTTGCTGGCTGAAAGCAGGCATTAGTGATCTCTGCTACAGTAAGCTAGTCATGGTAAGCTTTCTCAGCAGAGATGACAGAGGTGTATGTGGCCAGAGGGAAGTGGATGCGTGGTAGGGCACTAAGTAGGTCTGGAATTCTGTCAGATCTACATTCAGGGCACCATCAAGTCTGAGGGAAGCAATGATGGAGGACACAATCTGGCTAATCAGGTGGTTAAGGTTGGTATAGGTTGGACACTCGTTATCAAGCTTCCTGCAACAGATGTCATAGATGGCCTCATTGTCTACCATGAAGGCACAATCTGAGTGCGCCGGGGTGGTGTGGGTGGTGAGGATGGAGTTGTAGGGCTCAACTACAGCTGTGGACACCTGGGGGGCGGGGTAGATGGAGAAATCCAGCTCAGACTTCTTGCCATAATCAACTGGGAGGCACTCCATCAGCAGGAATGTGAAGCCAGACCTGGTGCCCTACCAATTCTGTGGAAAACCAAGAAGCCCTGGAGATCTGTGCACTGGTCAGCCAGCTTGCGGATTCTGTCCAGGACGAGGTCGGTGATCTCTTTGCCGAGGGTGTAGTGCCCACAGGCATCATTGTTGGCAGCATCCTCCTTGCCCGTGATTAGCTCCTTAGGGTGGAAGAGCTGGCAGTAAGTACCAGTGTGAACTTCATCGATGACTGTAGGCTTCAGGTCTACAAACACTGCCCTGGACATGAGCCTGCCAGTGCCCGTCTCACTGAAGAAGATGTTGAAGGAGTCATCCCTTCCCCCAATGGTCTTGTCACTGGGCATCTGGCCATCAAGCTGGATGCTGTGTTCCAGACAGTAGAGCCCAACAGGCAATTGCCAATCTGGACCCCGGCCTGGCCGACATGGATGGAGATGCAATCATGCATTTGGGGCTAGAGGGGCATCATGGGGGGAGAGAAGAAAAGATGGCAACAGGAGCTTCCTGCTGACAGGTTGCCAAGGAGTCCAGGGAAGAAATTAACCATGGGACTATTTAACCAGCTGTGGCAGAAGAAAATTACTATTCTCCGTTTCCCAGCAAGCATGACGATGCCCTAACCTAAAGAGGTCTTGTGCTACCTATTTGCCTAATGCAATGCTCTGTTTGATTTTTTGACAGTTGCTCCCATGATTATCGACTGTGGGTACAAACAAAATGAAATCTTTCACAATTTAGGTCTTTTTGCTGTTTATCAGAATGTTGTTCACTGGTCCAATTGTGAGGATCGGGGTTTTCTTTACATGGACTTGTAATTCATACTGAAGGCTGCAGTTCTTGAACTTCATCAGCAAATATTTCCAGCCCTTCTTGCTTTCTGCAAGTAAGCTGTGTCATCTGCATAACACCGGTTGTTAATAAAGCCTCCTTCCAATCCTGATGTCGGTTCTTCTTCACATAGTTCAGCTCCACTGATGATTTGCTCAACATCCAGCATGGACAACCATCATGAGAGATTACAACCCTGACATACACCTTACTACTTTTTTAATGATTTTGAAATTAATTTTATTGAGCTATAATTAACACAGAATACAATTCAATAGTTCAGTTCTATTAAGAGTTGTTCAGTTATCACCTCAGTCAACTTTGAAACTTTTTCTTCCTTCTTGAACCCCTTGGTGTTGATTTCCCATTCTTCTCACCCTCTAATTTTTTTAACACAGTATTTCCTTGCTCTGTTTGCACAACTGCCTTTTGGTCCATGTGCAGATTCCACTGAGCACAATGAACTGTTTTAGAATTCCTATTCTACTCAATGCTATCCATAGCTTGTTATGAGATTTCCACCAACATCTGCCTAACATCAGCAATGATAACCATGTTCCAATGGGTCTTCTAAATTTCTTGCCATAGATGTGTGAGTGCTTGCTGTGCTGCACGGAAGGCACTCAAAATCAAGGGCTCACGAATTGACAGATACCAGCTGAAATGCTTCAACAAGCAAGCTGATGAAGCACCGGTAACACTCGCCGTGCATATGAAGTGATCAAAAACACCACGAAGTTCAATCCTGAAAGTAACATCTTTGCTCCCTAACCTCTTCAAGTGGTCAATGAACAGGGAGATGAACCCACATCGATTATGTGCCTGCTATCACGATTGTCATTTTCATATGCATAGCAAGGCCCACTGGGGGCTATCAAGGCCATTCCATCTCTTTGTGTCCCCATAGGACAAAGCAGAATGCTCTAGGATGTCCAAGTCTGTAAAACTTTATTGATTCCTTCACTCATACCAGGGAATCAGCTACAACCCATGGAGACTCTTTTAGACAGAGTAGAACTAGCCCTGTGGGGTTCTGAGACATTTACAGCTTTATGGAAGCACAAAGCCTCATCTTTCTCCCCAGCAGCTGCTGAGGGGTTCCAATGACTGATCTTGAGGTTAGCAACCCCACACATAATCCATTACCTGCCCTGGGCTCCTGGCAGCAGCCAGTCAATCTTTTCTACATCAGAGAGGATTTGAACTGCCTGCCTTGTGGTCAGCAGATAAATGGTTAGGCCAGGGATCCTCTCTAAAGACCTGCAGAAAAAAAGGCCACCAACCTTTTGTCTTATGAGGGAGGTGATCTGAGTATCACAGAACCAGAGAATCGGCTTCCCACTGTACATGTTGGTAGACATGTTGGACACTGGAGTCTGTCTGCCATGCCTCCAGGTGTGTCAGCCCTGCAAACTGGTAATAATGGCCTGTCGCCAGGTGTTGGAATTGACTCTAAAGCAATTGGGAAGATAAAAAAAAAAAAAAGGTTCAGCCTCTGAAGATATTGATACTGTGGCCTTCCGGGTCCATTTATACCTAACTTGCTCCCTGCCACTCTTTCACCCCTGGTTCTAACACCACAGTAAGGAACACACTGTAAGTTCAGACTCCAAAAGTTCATGGCCAACTTTGCTCTGAGCCGAGATAGGATAGAGCAGTGCAGAGTGGAGCTCATTAACGATCTCTCTTTGATGAGGCGGAAAGCCCTGGGTTCCTTCTCCTTAGGCAAAAGTGCCTCGTTTGAAGCACAGTGGTAAGGCATTGCTTCACCACCTGCTGTCTCGCGGCTCTGTGCTAGAAGGGATCATAGCTATTTGTTTAATAACTGCAGAGGCTGCTCTGCCACCACGTCTGGGCACACAGGGAGGTGCAAATGATACTTGCTTCTTTGGGCCTTCGCCACAAATGAACAGCATGCCTGCTGGAGACTGTGGATCTGCAGTTCTTGGGAAATCCCAGAGTTTGTCTCAACATGAGCAGGGAGCACAGTGGACGGGAACGCCTGGGCCGAACAGACGCGGGCTTGTTCAAAGCCTTTTGGCTGTGTCTCCCTCTGTGTGAAAGACTCACGCGTGCTTCACCGCGGGTGTGCAAATGTATGCGCGGGCAGGCGGCTCCCCAGACTCTGTGGGAATGCTACAGACGTAGGCGTTTGTACCACGTGGCCTGCTCAAAGTCGGACAAATTCTGAGTTCCCAGAAATTATGAGTCCCCACCGGCCACAGATAAGGAGATGGGAATGTGTGTATCAGGCACCATGGCAAGGCCCTCTTTCTCAAGGATCTGCTTGGTTGCTAACCAGGGGCTCTTACACTGTGCCATCAAGTCAATGCCAGCCCATAGTGACCCTGAAGTACAGGGTGGAACTGCTCCTGTGAGTTTCTGAGTCTTGAGTATTGGTGGGTTTTACTAGGGAGGCGAACAGGCTAGAGATCAGTACCAGAACCTTTAAAGATAGAATTCAGTAAAGGCCACTAACACCAGCTAGAAGGGCTGACACACCTGGAGGCAAGGCAGACGTACTCCAGTGTCAGGGAAGGCATTTCAGGGTCCCTGGAATGCTAACAATATGAGACTAACCATTGACAGGATTAGAACCACTCCCCCACCCCCATCTTTTTCCTGAGGACTGACTAGTGGTTTCAAACTGCCAATCTTTTGGATCACAGTCCAGTGCAAAACCACGATGCCCCCAGGGCTCCCAGGGCCAGGTGCAAGGGAGTGAAACTTCTTGGTGTGCCTCTTCCGTCCACGTCTTTGCATCTCCAAGAAGTAAAATACTCCTGATCCAAGCCATGGTGTTTTCACTTGCCTCATGTACGTGTGAAAGTTGGACATTGAATAAAGAAGACTGAAGAAGAATTATTGATGCATTTGAACTACGATGCTTCCAGAGACTATTGGCAGTACCATGGGCTGCCAAAAGAACAAAGAGCACTGTCTTGGAAGATGTGCAGCCAGCCTGGGTCTTCGAGGCAAGGATATTGAGATGTCCTTTCATGTCCTCAGGAAAGACCAGACCCTGGAGATGGGTCCTAGATGCTTGGTAAAGGAGTGGGGTGGTGGATACAAGGGAGACTTGAAATGACATGGTCTGACTCCCTGACTGCCATAAGAGGCTCGGGCAGAGGAACCATGGGGAGGAAGGAGCAGGACGGAGTGAGGGTTCCCTCCGTTGTCAACAGGGTTGCTGTGGGCAGCCCCCAACCAAAATGTGAAGGGTTTGGCCAGTTTCTGCCCTTCTACCAGGTACACTGTGAGCCACCCCGCACTCCCACCCCCCACCCACGCCAGGCAAGCTGAGAACCTCAGGACCATGCCGCCACCCGACAAGCCTGTGCGGCAGCAACAGGGGCACACAGAGCAGCAGAGGGCCCTGGTTCCTGGCGCACAGGATCAGTAAAGCGAGTGCCCTTGAGCAGACAGCTGGCTCACAGAGTGGGGTCCCCCTGGAGCACCAGTGGGTTGCCAAGCTCAAGATCAGCAGTTCGCCTCTAGGTAGCCGCTCTGTGAGAGCAAGATGAGGCTTTCTCCTTCTGTCAAGAGTTCCAGCCTCTGGAACCCCGCAGAGCAGTTCTCCCCAGGCCTTCAGGGTCGCTGAGTCAGAATTGACTAAGCAGCAATTGGTTGAACAGGAGTTTTGTAACGCTTACTGGAGAAGGGCAGAGGCCCATGGGGCCTGGGGCTAAGAGACTGAGGACCAGACAGAGGAGTGATTGCTGACACAACTGAGAAAAACCACGACAGACAACAGAATTATGTCCTTAAAGTTTCTTATACTGATCTCTCATCTGTTTGCTTCCCAAGTAAAGTCGAAAGACAGGAGTATTTTCTGGGAGTTCTGTGTGGTTGTTGCACCTGATTCTTGGTCCCAGCAGAGACGTGGCCTGCCGGGAGAGGGACAGTTGGTGTCTGAAGCCGAGGATGGAGGTGGAGAAGGGGCTGGCCTCTGCCTTATAGAAACAACTTGGGCAGATGTGTGACTGGGTTTTCTTCCCCCCCAAGTGAAGCTGGAGGGTGTGACCTTGAAGTTCTTTCCTCACCAGGTAATAAAACTATTTCTGAGAGTTTTACGTGCTGGCAAGAAATTAAGTCAGAAGAACGGAACTGAAGTGTGATAAAGGATATCAAAGAAATCTTCCCTCTGTCAACCTAAAGAGAGGGATGCTGCCATGCACTGATCTGTCATGAGGGCACCTTCATGGACCAATCATTCTTTTTTTTAAAATGATTTTATTGGGGGCTCTTACAGCTCTTATAACACTCAATACATCATTTGTATCAAGCATATTTGTACATAGGTTGTCATATTCATTTCCAAATATGTTCTACTTGAGCTCTTGGTATAAGCTCCTCTTTCCCCCTCCTTTTTTTTTTTGTAAATCATTTTATTGGGGGTTCATACTACTCCCATCATGAATCATACATACATCAATTGTATGCAGGCCACATTTACACACTTGTTGCCATCATCATTCTCAAAACATTCTCCCACCACTAAGGCCCCAAGTACCAGCTCCACCTATTTCCTTTCCCTCCCCTCTCCCCCTCCCCATGAACCCTTGATAATTTACAAATTGTTATTACTTTTTCATATCATACACTGTCTAATGCTTCCCTGTTGTCCATATCCCAGAGAGGAGGTGATATGTAGATCCCTGAAATTGGTTCCCCCTTTCTACTCCACCATCTCTCCACCCTCCCAGTATCACCACTCCCACCACTAGGCCTGTGAGATCATCTATCCTAAATTCCCCATGTTTCCCAACTCCAGTGTACATCCCCTGGTCTAGCTGGATTTGTGTGGTAGAATTGGGATAATGATAGTGGGTGGGCAGAGGCATTTGAGGCCCACTCATTCTGTCAAAGGCCATGCTCATCCTCATTCTGACCCCAAGACTGTCTCTTCTGCCTCGGAGAAACGAGACTCTTAGCCTCTTCATGCTTTAGTTCCTCCCTTAGGTTTAGCTCAAGAAAGTTCATAGAATGGCCCTCTGAGAAGTATCACCTTTGCACCAAGCAAGGTAAATAAATACCTGCTCTACAAGGACGTTTTGTGATGTGAGTAAAGGTTCTCAACAAATGATCATATGTCCCAGTCATTGAAATCACAGCCTGGCCGCCTCTCCCCCTGATAGGAAGACTCAGGTCAGGACAGAGAGACTAGAGATGAGCTGCCGGGTAGCTTCTTCTACTCCCTCCACCTAGGCCTGAGGCTTCCACAGATAGATAGAACGGAAAAAGTAACTCACTGCTGTCAAGTTATACTGACTGCTCCTGACTCCATAGGACAGGGTAGAACTGGGAGTCTCCTGCCTCCGTGAGTTCCCGAGGCTGTAACTCTTTACAGGAATCCAAAACCTGGTCTTTCTTCCACTTCACAGACCAGCAAGCACAGCACTGGCACCATTGTCCCCCCCAGCACCTGTGATGGGAACCAGCGTCCACCTCACCCAGGCCAGGGCATGACTCCAAGGGGTGCCAGAGCTCAGTCCTTTTGTTGGAACTGTCACGATTGCCATTGTTTTCCCTTTGTCTTTTCTGCTTGAGAGAAGGTGGAAGCTGTTATAAGAGCAGGACTCATGCCTGGAACAAATGAGCCTTTGTCTGGGACACGCTCTTGGGTGGACCCGGCAGTGAGTCTGGCCATACAGATGGGGCTAGTCCAGCCAGGACGCAGAAGAGCGTGACCAATCACCAAGTAAGGGTTGTTGGCGTGTGCATTTTATTGTGCCATGACACCCCTCCTCTCGGCGTTAAATGTCAGCGGCCGGTGACAAGTCTCATGAGAGAGAAGTGGGACTGACAACCCTGGATGCTCTGCCCAGGACTCCCCTCTCCCCTGAACTGAGATGAGGGGGCCATACCTTCATCCCGGCTCCTTGAACCCAAGCAGAAGCCACAGAGACCAGTAAGTGAGCTTAGAAAGCAACCAGAGCAGGGAGCTGCCGGGCTCTGCTTGGCAGAAGGAGGTGGTTTCCATTTCAAAAAGCTGCTGGTCTGACTAAAGGTGAAGATGATTTACAGGGTGATGAGAGCTGTGTGGAAGGGTGTCTAAGCAGTAAGCTCTCCGCTTTCTCCGCTACAACTTCACAGCTACCTATTTTAGGGGTCCTGGGTGATGCCAGTGGTTACTTGCTCAGCTGCTAACCAAAGCGTTGCTGGTTCAAGTCCACCCAAGAGAAAATCAAACCAAACTCACGACCACAGAGTCGATTCCAACTCACAGAGACTCGAGGGGACAGGACAGAGTGGTCCCGATGGGTTTCTGAGATCATCATCCTTTATGGGATTGCGTCTAGAAAGCCTGGTCTTTCTCCCTCAGAGCAGCTGGTGGTTTTGAACTGCTGACCTTGGCGTCAGCAGCCCAACTCATAACCACGAGGCTACCAAGTCCACCCACGGGTGCCTCAAAAGAAAGGGTTGATGATCCTCCCCCTCCCCAAATCAGCCATTGCAAACCCAATGGGGTGTAATTCTACACTAGCACACACAGGGCACTGTGAATGTCGATCATGGGTGGGGTTTTTTCCTAATTTCTGACAGGGTAGAAACTGAGACTGGATTCTCAGTTATGCCCTCTTCTCCATCGCAAATAAACTTTGTTCAACAGAACCCACTGTCTTAGCCACAAGGGACCTGTAGATGCCACTTTTGGGGCACTTTTCTGTCCACTCTTCCTAATCATCCTAAATGCTTTCACTGAGATGAATCAGAAATGTGGCAGCCGAGAAACTCCCATCTACACTGTACAAAATGCTCTCCTCCTCCCTCGTGGACTGAGAAGGTACACGTCCCCTCCCCCCAACACACACACACACACACACACACACACATACATACACACACACACACACACAAAGGCCAGGGCCTGCCCAAGTCGGCTCAGAGACATACATAGCTCCTTTCCAGCCCTGTTTTCCCTCCACCTGGGGCTGGAGTTTCCACAGGCACAGAAGCCCAACTCTCAGCACTCAGCACTCTGCATAGTTCCTCCAGCACCTGAAACTCACCGAGAAACCTTCCTCGGTGGGTGTTAGCACCCACCTCTCCTCGGACCAAGTCTCCCCGCAAAGAGCATCCTTTTGTTACAAATCCTGTCCCTGGGCCTTCCTGCCTTTCCCACACTTCTGCTGTCTCTGTTGACTTAAGCTCAGAGTCAAATGAGCAAATGTGTTTTGTCAGATGGGCCGCTCGCTGCTCACAGTTTGGAGGGAGGCTGCGTGCAGGGCTCCCCCGGGCCCCCACTGTACCGTCTCGCAGAGACACTGGCAGCTTTGTGCTTCCCGTTCACTGATTCAATGCTGCAACTGCAGAGGCAGGCCACGGACAGGCCCTCCGAGCTTCCTGGACCCTCTGGAACGCAGCGTTTGTCAGAATCGTGTTCTTGGGGAGAGACCAACTCCGCCTGCATTACACTGTCTTCGCTTTATGAGTTTTGCCCGATCAGCAGGGTCCAGCAGTGTATGACAATCAGGGTCAGTCCAGCCCTGTGGAATCAAGGCAGAAGGAGGCGGTTTCAGGGAAAATACGGTAACACACGGGTCTTCAAGAAGCGTTGAAGGGCTGCCCCCCTGGGATGTCTCATTTGGGGTACTGTCAGCAGAGCATGTGGCAGCGCTACCCTGCTGGGACTGCTGCTGATTGACATGTGTTCCAACTGTGGTCAGGGGACAAATGCGGGGATGAAAAGGAGTGAGAGAAGTCTGCAATCACGAGGCCTGTCCTCCAGCGGCACACTTCCCAAGACAGCCTGTCAAACCCCAGCCTGAGAGGGAAAGGGGAGGGAACAGAACCTTCTCTCGTTTCTGTTGCTTTCCGTAGGCTTCAGACGCTAACACTGCTGACTAGCTTGTCCCCTGACATGTGCTGCCAAGAACCGGATCCATGAGATACGCTTGTGACAATGTGACAGGGAGTCCCTCGGTAAGCCCTCCGCCATGTCTTCTTTTACAAGCGGTGCTGGATGCAAGCCAGAAATTTGTGTTTAGTGTTTTCACCCCTACTTCAGGAAAAGAAACTTAAAAGAAAATATCATGATAATAATAATAATAATAAAAGAACATCTTAGCTTTTGAAGCCCACGTGCATTTTCTGGTTTGGTGCACAGAAATGTGCTTCTGTCTAGTCCAGGAAGCGGGAAACCTTTAAGACAGAAGAGCAGATCTTGTCCCTCACAGCAATTTAAAAATTATTCCAGAGCCATAACTATATTTTTTGCAAACAAATGAAATCGCCATGGTCTGAAAAGGAAACTGTGATTGTTTTATTTGCATTTTCAAATGACTTCAGAGGCCTGGGTAGAGACAGAAAGAGTCACACACAACCCAAGAGCAGCAGACTGCTGACCTCTGGTCTAGCCTAACAGGAAGGTCCTGAGGTGGGATGAATGATTTGCAGTAAACTTTTAGCCCAAATCTGCTGGAAAACAAACACACACACACACACACACACACACACACACACACATACACTTTAAAGTATTAAAGATCAAAGATGTCATTTTGAAGACTCAGATGTGCCTGACCCAAGCCATAGTCTTTTCAGTCATCACATATGCACGTGAAAGTTGGACAATGATTAAGGAGAACTGGGAAAGAATTAATGCATCGGAATGATAGTGTCAGTAAAGAATCTTCAAATTGCCATGGACTGCCAGAAAAACAAACAAATCCGTCTCAGAAGAAGTATAGCCAGTATGCTCCTTAGAAGTTAGGGTGTTCATAAATAGGGGGAACTGATACCGGGGGCCTAAGTGGAAGGAAGATGGTTCAAGAAGGATGATGGCAACAACAGTGCACATGTGGTCTGCATACAGTGGATGTAGGTATTGATCGTGATAAGAGTCGTATGAGCCCCCAATAAAATGATTTTTTTTTAAGTTAGGGTGTCCAACGTACTGGGACAAGTGTACCAGGAAGGACCAGTCCCTCAAAAGAACAGTAGTTGTGGTAGAGGGACAGAGAAATAAAGGACCCACAATGCAGTAGCTTGACACAACAGCTATAAGAATGGGTTCAGCCATACCCACAACAGGGAGGAGGGGCCGGCATGAGCAGTGTTCTGTTCTGTTGTCCGTGGAGTTGACTTGGCTTCAACTGACCTAAAGGTTCGTGGCTCAACCCAAGTGGAGCCCCAGACAGAAGACAGCCCCGACCGTCCCACAGGGCAGTTCGACTGTCTGTGGCCCACAGGGTTTTCCCCTAAAGTCAAAATCGACTTGACAGCAACAGGTTGGGGGGCTTGTGCTTCTTTGCTTGTGCCTTGGCCTGTCCCAGGCCAAGAACTCACATGTTACATTTCTTTATGAAAGCAGATAAAGTCATCATTGTTCTTTCTTGTAAGCAGCAAAGTAAGTAAGTGATTACTTTCTTTGGAAAAAATTGTTTCTTGTTGGTTCGGCCAGAAGAACGAACAAATCTATTTGGGAGGCAGTCCATTCAGAAGGCCCTTGGGACATGCGGGTGGTGGGGCTTTGGACTTGTCATCAGGAGGGACTGGTGCCTGGAGCAGGACATCTTGCTTGGTAAGGTAGAGGGGCATGGAAAGAGAGGTAGCAGGATGGACACAGTGGCTGCCGCCATGGGCTCAAGCGTGACCACTGTGAGGATGATGCAAGACCAACAGTGTCTCCTGTTGCACAGACAGTAAGTCGGAACCAACTGACACCAACAGCACTAGTCCTTACTGAATAATTGTCATTCAGACTTCACCATTTTGCTGTAACATTGTCAACATAGTTCAACACACTAAGCACAGCTTACTAGAGTCTGTAGAATTGTGGATGATGGAGGCATTCAGAATAGAACAGAGCCTTTGTTTTGGATGTCAGCTCCCTGTATCTGAATGGGATATCTCTCATGGCTGAAGTCTTCTGACCGCACTCTGGCTGAAACCACGCCCTACACACACACACACACACACACACACACACTCAGTCACTCACTCTTCCATCCAGCTCATTCTAGACACAGATGTATGCGCTGATGCAGATGCTCCATCAAAGGCACTTAACAGAAAGAAAACAAGGACATGGATCTGTTTCCTGACATTGTCCTTGGACGAATATTTTCTGACTCTCAAAGTTTGCTTCTGATAATTCAGAGATCTCTCCCTGGTGAGACGATAGCATGGATGCAAGAAGTACTGGACATTCCTGTGGTGAGAGTAATTTCCCCAGCTTGATGAGATGGGAATTTGCAATAACATTTGGGGGACTTTTTAAAAGAAGTAGGGATGGACAAAGTTTGCTGGGACCCATTCCCGAACTGCTCCTCTCTTTGGACTGAGGATGACTTTATCTAAGGACGCAGCCCAAATCACCAAAGCACGGTCTGAAAAGTCCAATTTCCCTGACAGGCAGAATGGGACAGGAGGCCTGTGCCCGGAACTGTCCTGAGATGTAAAGGACACAATGTTACCAGTA
>PVJH01008597.1:50033-84400 GCA_004026705.1 Nesogale talazaci | reverse complement strand
AAAAAAAGAATATGACAAGGGGGATTAGGGAACAGGCGGCATTGGTGACTGTATGGGATAGAACACGAGAATTGCATGTGAATGGATATGTTGGACTGTGTAAGATATGGCAAAAGAACCCAAAAAAACTATTATAAGAAAATAATAACAATAATGGTTCCTGAGGGATAGGTGGGGGAAAGGAGGGGATAAAGGGGATCCACTATGAAGGAGTTCAAGAGGAAAGTTTGGAAACTGCTTGTGGTAGCGGCTGAACAACATTGCCTGATAGGATTGAACTATGGGATGTTATATATGTAAGAACTCCCAATAAAACGATTTTTAGAAAGAAAAAGATTATGAGTGCTAGATCCAAAGTGCCCAAGGATTGAATCCTGGCTCTTAATTAAAGAGAAAATAATTTAATTAAAAAAAAATGGAGATAGCCCCCAATGATTTTTTTTTTTAAACAGGAGGGGGAGAGAGGAGCTTATACCAAGGGCTCAAGTAGAAAATATTTGGAAATGAAGATGGCAACGTGTACAAATATGCTTGATACAAATGATGCATGGAATGTTATACGAGTTGTAAGAGCCCCCAGTTAAAAGGGATCGATACACAGTGGCCAACATATCAAGACAGAAACTCACAGCCACCAGGTGGGTTTCGCCTCCTGGCGGGCCTGTTAGACAAAGCAGCCCTGCCTCCAGTGGGCTGTGTGCTGGAAACCCGGCCAGGAGCTGAAGGACTCACCTCTCTTGCAGAGTCGCTTGGGGGTTTGAACTGTAACTTTTAGAAAGACACAGGTTTCCTGTCTGTTCTTTGGACCTGCCTATTTTGTTCAGTTGTAGAAAATGCCTTAATAAGGCATTTTGAAGAACTCCTTTTTACAATCTAACAACAAACAAAACGCTCAGCATTGTTACTGGGGAGCTAAGCCCAGAAACCATCCGTCCCATCACTAACTCATAGGGATGCTCCCCAGTGCAGAAACTGAGCCCTTCCTTTCCAAACCCAAACCCAGCCTCTTCGCATTTTGAAGCCCTGTTGGTGCTGAGGAGCTCTGGTGGCGTGGCGTAGTGGTGAGCAACAATACACAAGGTTGGCAGTTTGAAAGCAGCAGCAGCAGCTCCAGGGGAGAAAGATGGTCTACCTACTCCTGTAGAGTTTCCGTCTTGGGAACTTCCCCTGTTCTACAGGGGCTGCTGAGTCAGCATTGACTGGATGGCAGTGAGGCTGTTTTTTTTGGAGTTCTGTTGGTGCTCTGGGTTGAAGTGGGCTGTTAACTCAAGGTTTGCGCTTCAAATCCACCAGCTGCACCACCGGAGAGATGAGGCTGTCTACTCCCATAGAGGCTCAGTCTTGGAACCTCTATGGAACAACTGGCTGACTGCTCTGGTCACCATTTTAAGTATATAAAAAAAGATACACCAAGAGGTAGTTTATTCTTTCATGCAGTTAATAAATAAGAGGCATATAAAAACTAGATACAAAAATTACATTGTTTAAAAACATTAATGAAAAAAATCAAATACTTGACAAAAACCAATATAACCATTATTTAAGCTATTTCTGTGTTGCTTCTTGTTTGGCATCCTCACTTGCACATTCTTCACTTTTTTCTTTTTTTACATTCTTCACTTTTATCCAAGCATCATCAGCTGTGTGATTTATCCTTAACTATCTTTTTAATTGTAGAAGTAGGATCCCATTCCTTTAGAAGTAGGCCAATTAAACAATAGTCAGGGTGCTTATTAGAAACTCAGGCAACATCTCTTCTCTGACATTATCAAGCTCATCTTTGAAAACTACTTTCCACTTCTGCACTTAGTGATTATGCTCACATTTTCAGCTCTTTGAACACTTTCAGGAATTGCATAATGCACTCACACTATCTTGTGGGAATTTCGGGTGTAACACAACGCTGACAGAATGACAGCGTGCCACCTTCTGGACAAAAAAAAAAAATTCTCAGCACCCTTTGGCAGTTAACTTTTTTACTACAGTTCACAATCCAGGATAAAGTGCAGGCTTTTACCTAGATCGTTCAAGTGTCCCCCTCCCCCCATCATGGCCCACGGTGTGAGACATTTTTCTGGCTAATAAATTCTTTAGAGGATAAGAACTGCAATGGCTATGATAGCACAGGGTCTAGTTTATGCTTACTCATTAATTTTTTAAAATGTGAATAGTATTTGCCTCAAATGACAAAGAAAGAATCCTAAGTTGGTGTTTTTTTTTTAATCCTAAGTTTTTAATATTTGCAAAGAAATGCTCAATTTTCTCAAGATGGCATCTCTGCACTACATCAGAGCTGATTTATGTCTGCCATAGGATGTGGTGCACAGTGAGCACCCAAACACGTGCACTTGGCTACTCCTTTCATTTTTAAATGACTTTATCATGACTAAGTTGGCTACACCCACTGACAAAAGCGAGGTTGGAGTTTCACAGCTGAGAACGAGTGGTCTGGATGACCATGCTGTCAATACTGTGAGAGACTATGTGAAATACAGTTTCATTACCCTCTGATGAAATTATACTTAATTCATTATATGCTCACTTTGATGCAGTGATGAGACTTAGAAATAAAATCTCTACATTCAAGAAATGCGAGGAATATAAATACAATAAAACTTTAAATAGATAGTCAACCAAACTTTTATTGCAATCTAGTTTCGGTAAATAAAGGGAAAGTAACCATAAGAACTCGGATCACATTTTATTCAACAAAACGGTTTTTCATGATTGCTTAAGGTTTTAAATGTATTGTCAGCTTGGTTTCCGGTATCAACTTGAGTACACCCTCATGGAGGTGTATGCCAGACATAACAACAGTAAGGCATTGCAAGATCTCAAATTTTTTAACATAAACCGGAATTTACAGATTACGATTTCCTAGGGCAATAAAGTAGACTAATATGCTACAATAAATAAGGATCTGTTTTTTAAAAAAAAAGGTGTCGCTTAGCCCTTGTTTTAACTAAACTCAATTATCAGCTTACTCTTTAGGTACTCCAGTTAATAAAGGTTTGATTGTACTTTTCCAAAGATAAAAAAAGTTAGCTATTTGCTTATGGCAGAAATTAAGCTTAAAAGTACATTCATACTTGTCCTTAAAAGCATGTTTACATCAAATCTGAGACAACCTTTGGAATCAGGGCTAATCTGGCAAAAAAGAAAACAGATGCAAAGAACAACTAGAAGGAAATTGCCTCGTCCCAACTTCCTCCAAAAAGCCACACCTGCTCTCAGTGTAAAGCTGGGCTTTATTGCCATGCTATAGAATGTGTGATGTTGGCACTGGTAGGGAGAAATGAGAACCAAGACCGGCTAGAGGGCAAACGATGTTGTGACAGATACAACAAGGTTTTCTCTTAGTTAACAGTGGCTAAATTTTGCCAATATTCAAGATTCAAAGTGAAATTTAAAACGCTGATGCGGAACAGCATTAGGAATACATTTATGCATAGTATAGTATCACTTCCATCTTTTATTTGGGAAATCTGGAATGTTTATAAAAGAAATAAATCATAGGGAGTAAAATTCAGATTTCATGTACAATTTGGCAATGGTAGTCCCACTGTTTGACAATTTTTTATAAAAGAAAAAGTTAAAAATCTAGTAAGCTACCTTTATACAAAGTTGCTATATTTATGCCTTTATGTAGGAGAGAAAATTAACATTTATAATGCAGATCAGGACATACAATAATCTTACAATATTGTACAATGTAATGAAAATAAAAACACAACACAAAATTTGTCCTTTATAAAATGTATATTTTGCATTTACGAATGCAAATGTGGCACACTGGTGACTACTGTACGATCAATACCAGTCTGTTTCCATCTATGAATGTCCAATTGTCGTAGAATCACAATCGCAACGATGCGACAAAAGAACTGCTGTGCCCCCCAGCCCCCAGCAATGAGGAAGTAGGGGTGGGGAAAGGGAGGCAGAGAGCAGGAACAATCAACAGGGTGCTGCTGGCTCGGGCAGAGTATATGTGGTCGGTCAAAAAAGATTGATTAGTATTTTTCAAGCCAAAACATCTCTATACATTCTGTAATTCGTACCAATGCCTTTATTCAAATTTGGCAAACGTCAGGGAAAAGGTTAATCAGTACCACATACCTCACACATCCGAAATAGGAGCAAGAGGGCAATACGTCCAGTACTTCTGTATGTCGTCTCTGATGGTGTATTTCGAGACACACACACGTATATACATACACACTACACATTGCACAAAACACGAGGGTATTATGGGTTAGAATGACAGGGGAAAACAGGAAGTACTTTTTAGCTTTTAAAAACTTTTACCTTGAGGCAAAAATATGGTGGCACATTGTTGGGAAATTATTAAAACATAAGGCCCCTGTCCCATTTTTAATAGAACATTATTGAGGTACATTTTTATATGCTTTGCCACAGGGTTATTGTTTTTTTTGAGGGGGGGCTGGGGGAGGAAAATAAACAAATACTAACTTGACTTACTCTTACAACATTAAACTGTGGGGTCAATGTTACTACCTGTTCAAAATAAAGATTGCTTGGCAAATTTTCCTAAGTCCCAATGTGGTCTCTTCTGGATATACTGGGACGTGAAAAGCTTTTTGCTGAGTCTTCAAGAGTAAAGTGCATATCTCATCACTCCGCAGCAGCAGGAAACAGAGGGAAACATTTGCCAATCTTTCTAGAGGGAGGGAAGGCACCATATTTTCAGATTTAAAAGAAGGTGAAACACAGGTAATACGCACATCCGCTTCCAACCTTGCTCTGGGATAAATACATTGTGATCTACACAGTGATAAAAGACAACTTTATTGGGGTGGTGTGGGGTGATATATGAACAATTCTTATATTTTCAGAACCAAAAAGTGGGATCAGATCATCTGTTAACAGAATAGAAGATCTAAAATTAGGATTGCCTCAGAAAACCTGAGACTTCATGGCCACATTTAACTATACTGCCAACAAAATATCTCATTCTAAACTACACTTAGTAATTAGGAACTTTTTTTTTTCCAGGAAAGAGCTTAAAGCCCAATACTAGACTACTTCGAGAGAGTGTCCTAAGTTAGCTTTTATTAAATAGGAACACAGGTGATTTCCAGAAGAGTAGAAATTATCGCCAGTTGTACATATCTCCCTAATACTCATACAGTACCTAAAATAAAACTCTTAGCAGACAACTTGGTCCCATTTTCATTTTAAAGCACATAGTATTTAAAGCACAAATGTAATGATTATATTCAAAATTACCTTAAAAAACATAAAAAACTAGTTAGAAGCTGGAGGAAAAGATGAAAAGGATGAGAGAAAGATAAAAAAAAGTATCTAACCCCCAAAATGAATAAATAGATCAGCCCTTTCACTTGGAGGTTAGTGTTCTGTCTCGACTGCCTCTTCTCAGAAAACCATGTGCATTCATTCCACTGTCATTCTTATTCCACATTACAAAATTATCACATAAATTTGGCACAATTAGCAATCTAATCAGAAGCACAAATAGAGCAATATATTAAAAATGGAAACTGCACACCTATGCCACTGATGTCTTTTTCAAAGAACAGCACACTCTTTAGTAAGCACCAAGGTCACACACAAAAAAGAAAGTAAATCTGCTATGCACATAAACCGATGGCACTGAAAATGATCAGGAAACCTTTTGTCATTTCTTTTCCTTATAATGGTCCCGCTCAATGGTTCTGCTAACACAATGCTATTATGTAGGCTGGGGGCGATTTGAACTGATATATTTTCTTGCTGAATCATCTTTAGTTACATGTGGTAGATCCAGATCATAACCTCAAACTTCCATGGATTTTGTGAAGAGAGTAAAATATTTTGTAAGGTGACCAAACCTGTACTTCACCTAACCTTTTGATATTCTCTAGTGTTTGGGAAAACTGGAATATGCTTGATTTTCAAGGACTCTCACCAGTTCATATGAACTTCAATTCATCCTAAATCCATAAGTATGACACAGTCTCACTGCTACAAGACTTTCACTGTATCTGCTATGCTGGCAACAATATTAACATTCTGTAGGAACTAAGAGCTACTCCGAGGTCCAGCTAGGAGTGAAAGCGCAGCAGAGTGGAGCCACACAACAGTGGGCAGAGGACAACTGCAGCCAGGGAACTGCGTGAATCACCGCTAAAGTGCTGGGGAAGAGTGCCCATGGAGAGGACACTGGACATTAGGGTCAACTCTGCGTGGTCAAAGTATCTTTTCTTTTTTTCTCAGCTGCTAAAGGGATCACCTATGGACACAAGTGAAATTAAAAATGGAAAAGAGTGTTTTTATCAACTGGAAAAGTAAACAGCACATAAATAAATACTGAACAAGGGCAACCCTGTTATAGAATAACAGGGTTCTAAATGAACAGGGTTCTAAATGAACCTTCAAAATCATTAATTTGACGGAAAAAAATGCAAACCAAACAACAATGAACATACAATCAAATCTCAAACTATATACAAACTTAGACATTTTAAGATGAAAAAGACATCAAGCAACAAAATAACATACCCCAAACACCAAAGGGAAACCCCCCTGAAGGTAAACGGAAACCTAAGGGCACAAATACCTCCAGAAGACCATGTTACTTATTTATAGGACACGAAATTTCAGAGATCGGGTTTCAGATTTTCAAATGTTTTTGGGTAAAGTGACCTGAGACTGATTCTTGAACCTGTTATGATTTCGATTAAGAGATCTGGGCATGCCCTTCAAATGACATCATGAGATGAGTAAACATAAAGTCTGTTCTCCTTCTTGCCTTTCTTACACACCAATCGCCAACCTTATCCATGGACACTGGATGCTCTCCAGTTACACTAAAGGCAAAGGAGTTGACTGGTATATAAGGAGTGTGGTATTTCTATTTCCTTTACATATGTTTTGGCTCAAGTTGAAAAGCCATTAGTGAAGGAAATAAAGGATTCCTCATGTTACATGCTGGCGGCCACATACCATGGATTGTGGATCTACACATATAACTTTCAAATCCTACAGTTATCTGCTAGCAATGCACATTATCAAGAGGCTTTATAAAATGTTTTCACTGCCAGCCTAGACTTACACATGAATGATATGCCTAAGTCCAGAACATCTATCGCAGTCAACCAGCATGTCACTTACTCCAACTCGCGTTTTAAATAGGCACTGTGAAAATGGGAGTGCTGCTGTACAAGAATGAGTAGTATCTAATGAAATTAGTGTTCCTTAATGAGTACCTGCTCTACATGAATTCCCTTTAAAGAAGCACATGGAATAGTCAGGAAACAAAATTGTATCAGTCTATAAAAAGTTAGTGTTTAGAAATGAACATGAAGCACTTGCATCTTCATTTTTTAAAACTTCACAAAGGTGCAAACAATGTAATGCTCTCCAGGCTCACATCGGCAGATCAGTACTGTTATGCCTAGTTTTCCTAGATGTACCATCATCTCGCGGCAATGCTTTCTGCAAATTTGACATAGCAGCAGTTTTCTCGATGTCTATCACAGCATACAACTCGGTGCGCCTGGTAGGGGTTTGTGGCAGAGACGTGGTAGGCGTTTTTGGAGTCTGAGGGTTATCAGAATCACTGCCACCTTCCAAGTCAACTTGTATATAATTGAGCTGCCTGTGTTCTACACTCGGACGTCTGATGTCAAAGTTAAAGACTGTGGGTGCACAGTCCCGACACCTTGAATGTTCTGTTCTGTGAGCACTTGCTGGCACTGTTACATTCTCTGTATTTACATAGTTATGCATTGCATCTAGATTATTATGGTAGCCATTCAGAGATGGAGTCTTTGGTCCTAAATTGTCATCTTCATCTCTACTGAGCTTGCGGGCTTCCCAAACCGGAGGCAAAGATGGCAGGTTTTCATAATTTAATAATGCAGTTCTCCTCTGAGCTGAGTTATTGATGTTCTGGGTATCTGAGGTACTGGTGGATGGCAGACGACCTCTCCTGACCCCTGAGGCACTAGGGATAGACAGCCCATTTATATTTTCATACACTAGTTTGTTAACAGAGGGCCCATCTCTCCGTTCATCACTGTCATATCCAGTGTCCCATTCTGTGCTATTTGCTCCGCTTGCACTGACTTGATCTCTTCCAAGCTGCTCCAGTTTCTCTTTTTCCATTAATTGCTTCTGAACAGGAGTTGGTCCTAAAACAAATTTGACTCCTTCAGGCTCGAGAAGAACCTGAGGGTCCCTGTCTTCAATACTATTTGGTTCCTCTTTTGGGGTATTGCTTTCAGCATTAGAAACCCTTGCCTCCAGCGGGACATGCACACTGGTTCGGTTTTTTCGCTCTTCTTGAACACCTGTAGTGTTGACATAGGTATGTACCTGAAAGGAACAAAAGGCGAGTCAAGAACTTGCTTAAAACAACAGCAAAACACAAACAGAAAGTGGCAGGCCACACCAGCTAATTTCATTAAGTAACTTTCTTTCTAAATGCACTGCTTTGCTTTTTGCTAGCATAATAAAGAGTGCATAAGAGCGCGCGCGTGCGCGCGCGTGTGTGTGTGTCTGTGGCAATGCCTTCCAAATCTGGTAAAAAAATACTTTAAAATAACAAATGCAGCATTATAGTTGATTGTGAAACACAAGATGTATTCTGCTAAAAAAAAATTACTACTTCTCTGATACTCTAGAAATTCTCAATAAAGCATTTGTTTTGACTTGAATTGTGTCCCTTCACACAACACGTGGTAAACTGTAACCTGTACATGATAGTGATGGCTAATCCTCTTGGGGAGCGTGTTCTTCTTTGTGTTCATGAGGCCTTACCTGTGCAGGGTACTGTTTTAAACCACTAAATTCCGAGATGGACAAAGAATAGATTCAGCACAGGTGGAAAGATGCAGAGAGGGAACGATTCACATGAAGTGCTCCAATGAGTGCCAAGAAGAAACTGAGAAAAAGACTCCCCTAAAAAGACAGAGATCACCTTTCTCTCCAACCAGCATCCTGAATTCAGACCTCCTCATCTATGAGTCCATAAAATGCTGTTTACTAAAGCTACCTACTCGTGGTAATTTTATTGTAGCAACTCTTAAGATATTACGACAGTGGCCCACAAGTTTGGCGGTTCAAATCCAGCAGCAGCTCGCCAGGAGGGCAGTGATTCCCCCCCCCCCCCACCAAAAAAAGGTTATTACAACATAATTTAGTAATCATAAATATTGAAAATATCGATCTATCACTATCTGCAGATTATCTATAATTATACAAACCCACTGCCGTCGAGTCGAGACCGACGCGTGGCAACGCTAAAGGACAGGCTAGAACTGCCGCTGTGCGTTTCTCTTCTCCCAAGAAGTGGCGAGTGGCTTCAAGCTGCTGACCCCGTGTGACCTTACAACCAGAAATGCAATCACCACAACACCAGGGTTCATAGAAAATGCTCTGCTGAAAAACTGAATGGGTTTCAAAAATTTTCACGCCAAAAAAGTACCTCAATAGAATTTTTTTCTTTTTGGCATCACTGCCCTCAGGTGGTAGGAGTAGGAGGCCCAGCCTTTGCTCCGTGGAGCTGGAATTGAACCTCCATCCCAGTGGGCCGCAGTCCCGCGCACAACCACTACGTCACCGGGGCTCAGCCCCCCTCAATAGTAATTTTGTAGTTAAAATACAAACACTTTTTGAAGTATATTATAAAAACTTAACAAAACTAAGAAATAGAGTGCAAAATTAGAAGAACATAGTTACAACAAATAAAGAACTTAAAATAATTATATAAGGAACACAACGATACTGATTTTAAAAATGTTAAATCTCAATAATAAACATGGTTTACAAAAAAGAACCACACCTAACTAATACTTAGATAATGATCTTCCCGATATTTCTCTTTGCAAATTAAGGGAAAAAAACAACACGCAGAATCCAGGAAGAGGAGTGGGAATAGTGATACCAGAAGGGTAAAAGTAAACGGGGGAGAGAAAGGTAGAAAGGGGAAATGATCACAATGATCGGCACATAACCAAACACCCTTTAGAGGGGGAAGAACAACAGAAAACATGGGGAAAGGAGACAGAGGTCAGTGTGAGAGATGAAAATAATAACCATGTACAATCGATTGGGGGATTATTGGAGGGGGGGTGGGAGCTGATGCCAAGGGCTCAATAGAAAGGACATGTCTAGAAAACAATGATGGTAACATATGTACAAACATGCCTGACTCAATTAATGTATGGATTGTGATAAGAGTTATACGAGCCCCCAATAAAGTAATTTATTTTTATTTATTTATTTATTTCAATAAAATAATTTTAAAAACATAACAAAACAAGAACAAAAAAACAACAGCCAGGAACAATAAGTAATTCCATAATAACATTAAAAAGATTTTTACTAAAAAAAGAAATGTTACTTTCTTGCTAATAGTCTACTAGTTACACAGACTGAAATATGAAAAGCTGCATAAATTCTTAATTCACTGACAGTTACTTCAGTGGGAACTATTTCTTATATCTTTATAAATTTCTAACAGCATTTGTGTTTATCTATGGAAACATCTCTCCTGACTCCGGAAACCAATTTAATACTGTTTTGCTTAACATCCACAATGAGCATATATACCAGGAAATACCATATATACTTGAGTATAATCGGACACAAATATCAGCTGGGGCACCTAATTTTACTACAAAAACTGCATAAAAAATGTATTGAACAAACCCTGGTGGCTTAGTGGTAATTTGCAGGACTGTGGCCCACAGGGTTGACAGTTCAAATCCAGCAGCAAGGCTGGGCTTGCTACTCCCACCCAGGGCAGTGATGCCACACACACACAAAAAAGAGTTGGGACTGAGCCCCGGTGGCGTAGTGGTTGTGCACGGGACTGCGGCCCACTGGGACGGAGGTTCAATTCCAGCAGTGGGGCTGGACCTCCTACTCCCACCACCGGAGAGCAGTGATGCCCCCCCCCCCAAAAAAAAAAAAAAGAGTTGTATGAGCCCCCAATAAAATGATTAAAAAAAAAAGTACTGAACCCACCCGCTCCCCCCACCAAACTCAGCTTATATTCGATTATATATTATATACACAAAATCCTCAGTTTATTACAATAGTAATCTGTGAACAGTGAAGGTTAAAATTTAAAGTAAATACAATATTCAAGTCTATTAGCACATTCACACTAACTCTTCACATTCATTTTTACTATGTAGTAGGATATACTTACTTGATCCTCAGATACAAGCAAAGGATGTGTCGATTCTTCACCAACTGAAGGCAGGCGTGCACTTCCCACGGAAGGGTGTCGGCTTGAAGGATGAGATGAGCCGTCTCCAAATGAGGGGTATCGGGGATATCCATTCGGTAAGTTCTGAGCAGCAAACCCTGGAGCTAAGAAAATTTTGTTTATTGGTTTAAGGAGAAAGACAGAATCTGGGGCTATGAGGGAGAACGATCATCAGGTTTCTACTGAGAGAATTAAGAAAGAGAATAGAAAATAGAGGGACAAATAACCCCACTCCATTTTTTCATTCATATTTTATCATATAAGTCAAAAATTGTTATTACGGTTCCAGTACAGATTTATGCCACACAAAACATGCTTACACACATCTCTGCAACCAGTGGACAGCTGCAGATGAGATGTCTCAAAATATACCTGTCTGAATCTGACTAGGAGATATGAAAAAAAAAGAAGTGAAAAAAAGTCTAAGCTTCAAGGCTTCTGGGATGGCTAAATTCAGCACACAGAGGTCTGCTTGAAGACTGTGACAATTGTGTTTGGGATCTCAAAGGGGTAATCTTGGTAGGTTTTCTAGGAAGAGAAAGGGCAATCGGGGCTTAATAGAAAGAAGTTTTAGGAAAATTGAAAATCACACCCACACTCGATCATCTATTGAGGATAGTATGGGCTATCCTATGAGAATTCACTGGAAAATCCATCCACCCTACAATGTCTGACTTTGGTCCTTTCAGACTTCCTTTTGCTCCCCAAGCTCAAATAGTATTGAAAAGGAACATCTGAGTTCCTCAAGGACGCGTCCACGCCCACTTTGATATAGTGTGAATCACAGAGCACAGACGTATTCAGGGAAGGGAGGGAGAGAAGGAAAACATTGCTTTCAAAAGTGTATAGCCCTAGATGCAGGATATGTGAAAAAGCAATAGTTTCACATTTGTGGTTAATAAAGGCTTCTATGACATTTTGCAGCAATACTTTCTGACACTCTCATTTTGAGAATTTGCTGTTTTGACACATTTATACTTGTAGCTAATGGTTTTGAAAGTGGAAAACCATTAAGTTAGTGGTTTTCTGGTATGCTATTCAAAATGTGACTCTGGAAATGGGTACTTACTTGTAGGTGTTCGAGGAGTTCTGGGAACCTCCAATTCTGCCTGAGGGTTGTTCCTTTCTACCACGGGCTCTTCCACCACATTGATACTATTATTTTGCATAATCTCTTGCAACATGTTGAATAATTCCTCTGCACGAGCACACTTAAAGGCAAAGATTCCTATAAATATAAACAGAAGGGAAAGATGGTGACCAAGATGTCAAAAGAGCTACAGAAACACCTGTCAAAAAATAAACCTGCAAAGTACACATTCTGTGCCCCAGGAGCAAGTTTCAAAACTTAAAATGCAGAAGAAAATCTCCCAAATAATTTGACTAACGCAAATGATAAAAGACAAGGTTGCACACCGAATCTAGTCTCCTTCCTGACAGCAGGGGGAGCACATTTCTTCATGCTTAAGGGGAGCACTTATTAGGCATTTTACAATCGTTATTTTGCTTAGTTACTCTCAGAACTCTTTAAGATAGAAGAAGCCCTTGTGTGATCTTGGGGTCTGAGTTGGCTAAGGGCCAGGTCAGCGGGTTTACCCACACAGTCACTCCTTGGGAGAAATGTTTGTCAAGATGTACAGTCTTGGAAGGCCTGGGCTACTCTGCCCTCTGGGGCTGCTGTGAGTCTGAATACAATCGATGGCAGTGAGTTTGCAGCTTTTAAAAATGCAAGACAGCTATCACCAGTTCACTTTTACAGAGAAAATTCTTGAAGCCCAGCAACAGTCATGCAATTTCCCGAGGCCATCCAGGCAGTAGGTAGCAGAGAATTAAAGCAAGATTTGGTTGACTCTTGTTTAAGCTCTTTCTCCAACATCAAGTTATAATGATAATGACAGAGATGTGATGGGATGTCAATAAGTTCATGGGAAAATTCCACTTTTAATTCCATTTTCCCATGAACTCAATATTTTTTTTGTTTTTTTGGGGGGGCATAACTGCCCTCAGGTGGTGAGAGTAGGAGGCCCAGCCCCACTGCTGGAATTGAACCTCCGTCCCAGTGGGCCGCAGTCCCACGCACAACCACTACGCCACCGGGGCTCAGCCCTGAACTCAATATTTTAACTCCCCCGTATAGTTAAGGTAACGCTGAAATATGTCAAAAAATTCTTTACAGGGGAAAGATGCATTAGTAAACGTGTTAAATGAATAGTTTATCTACCTTTTTGACAATCCATTTATTTGCTTTTTTTTCTTTTAGGAGAAAGTAAAAACTAATTTAAATAGCATATATAATAACTGAAAGAAGAATGTTTTAAAAATGACAATGCTTGGAGACAAAAAATACTACGCACCTTGTCCAGTTTGACACCTCCGACCACTTTCAAAAGAGAAGAGGTTTGAATCGTAGCCATAGCGCCGCAGGCAGAGGTAGTGCCATTTCACCGAGTCACGTTTGCGGGTGTACAAAATCAGTTCTGTGTCTGTGAGCTCCATTATGCCGGAACCTAACTCATTTCCATCATCATCCACATTAATGACCTAAAAAAAGAAGGTTCAATTAATGCTCAAATCATCCTTCCACATGATACTCCAACTCAGAGTTTACCAACTCATCAGAAAAACATCCTGGGTTCAGTTATCTATTTGTTTGCTAGTTCCAAATGTATGTAACACATAGACTATGTAGCAATATACTGCTTGGCTCACAATTAGAAGGAATTTACATCATCATTGGGGAGTCGTGGCATACAAACACCACCACAAACCGAACAGCACAAAGGAATATGAATATAATAGAGGCTATCAAGGCAAAGAACTGTAGTTTAAGGCTCCTGGAGAACCCTTCATATAAGACAAGACTGTAGCTGTAGCTGGGTTTCAGGGACAGTTCAATTTAGTTAGAAAGTAAGAGGGGAAAGCCAAAGGACACAAAGTTGTAGGACATGGAATAAGGAAAAAGGTAAGGCAGAAACAAAGAAGGCTAGGTTTCAAACAGATCAAAATAAGAATGGCACATAGGTCAAGTACAGGATGGATTTTTTTTACCGCAGAGATTCAAAGACTCAAAAGTATAGATAACACTTAGGGTGAGCTTATTACTACATGCCTAGAAATGAGTGAAGTGGTTCACATACGTTCTTCTCACTTTCCACAATCCTCGACTGCAGGTAATACAGTATTTTTCTTCTTTTTTTTTTTTGGGGGGGGGGGGCATCACTGCTCTCAGGTGGTGGGAGTAGGAGGCCCAGCCCCACTGCTGGAATTGAACCTCCGTCCCAGTGGGCCGCAGTAATACAGTATTTTTCACTGTATAAAATGCAACGAATTTGTGCTAATGTAACCTCTCCAAGGTCACAAAACTGTGAAATAACAAGGTTATGACTTATACTCAGATCTGTTTGATCCAGTGGCTATAATTCATCCCAATGTGACGAAGGTCAGATCACAAACACACTGAGTAGCTCTGGATGAGTAAGGAACAGAGCAGAATCTAGAGGAAAAACACCACAGACCTGTCAGGGAACAGTTCAGTGACCGGTGAAAGAGGAAGGTTAATTTTAAGGCAACTTCGGAACAGGTTGCTGAGGTGGCTGGAGACGGAGTGCAGTGAGGAGATTCTGCAGCCATGAAGTGGCTTTGGTTTTGGCAAAGAAGCAGTGCTAGGCCTCCAGAGGCACCCTTGTGGTAGTGGCAAGTGAAAGGGAGGACTAGCACAACTGTGTGGCTAATTCGATAGAGAGGAGCCAGAGAAAGGTCAGAGGATTCTACATTGTTATTAAGGAAAAGCTACCAACACTTGTTAGCAAAAGAAAAGACAGTCTGGAAAGAAAGTAGCAAAGATATAAAAACTGACCTTAAACTTGTTTCGATGGTTATCTGGGATGGTGTCTTTATCTGGACAGCTACAACAGCTACCCATGGCTTCTTCAGAAGACCATGTGAGCTCTATGGAAAAAAATGATTTGGAAACACAAAAAAACACACACAGAAAAACTTTAAAACCCATTGAACACAGGCCCTGCACTATTTTGATAAGAAAAATAAATGTCCAACGAGGTACATGGCTTGTGTTAGATTTTATATAGTTGGTTGATGAACATTGTTCAGAATCAATTTTGTGAGGTAGACATCATAGAAACCTTAAATTTTCAATTTGCAAAGGTTTGCCTGTTCTAAAAGTTGGTAGTCAAAGTGGTTACATTGAAAATAATACAACTTGTAGAATTAGTGACTTCCCCCCAAATATAAACTTCATCTTACCTAGATCTGGCCATCAATATTCTTAGTCTCTGCTGCAGCATCAGGAGTTTAATCATACTTCAAAATACCATGTTTGATTTGCTTGCTGATTTAACCTAGAAAGAACAGAAAAAAATTTAGCAACTTCTCATTTCTTTTAAAATAATGGTTCCTTAAACCTTTGGCAGTATTAATTCAGTTACTCTATTTAAACAAATCCAAAGTCTAAAATATTGATAAAAATACCTAAGAAGGTATATTTTAAAAATTAACATCATATGCATGTTATCATTAACATGCCCTTTTTTTCCCTTTTCCAATGATTTTATTGGGGGTTCTTACAGTTCTTATGACATTCCATACATCTTTTGTATCAAGCATATTTGTACACATGGTGCCATATTCATTTCCAAATATTTTCTACTTGAGCCCTTGGTATAAGCTCCTCTTTCCCCTCCTTTTTTTTTTTGCATCACTGCCCTGGTGGGAGTAGGAATCCCAGGAGAGCGGCTGCAGGATTTGAAACATCAACCCTGTGGGCTGCAGTCCTGCACACAACACTGAGTCACCAAGGCTTTGCTCCCCTCCTTTTTTTTTTTTTTTTTTTCTTAAGGTATCCCTGCTCTCCGGTGGTGGGAGTAGGCGGCCCAGCCCCACTGCTGGAATTGAACCTCCGTCCCAGTGGGCCGCAGTCCCGCGCACAACCACTGCGCCACCGGGGCTCAGCCCTACTCCCCTCCTTTTTTTAAATCATTTTATCTCATACAACTCCCATCACGATCCACACATACATCAACTGTAGGCAGGCCACATTTGCACACTTGTTGCCATCATCATTCTCAAAACATCCTCCCTCCACTTAGGAACATGGCCTTTTCTAAACAAAAGTAAACATGCAATCATCTAAATTCCACGATAGCTGTATCTCCCAATCCCTCAAAGCTACTGATACTGGATTTCCCACCAATGCTGTGACAATGGCCAATTGCCTTCTTCATACAGTCACCCCTTGGCATTCACCGAAGGTTAGTTCCACAAACATCCTTCCCATATCCAAGCCTGTGGATGCTCAAGTCCCTTACATTAAATAGTATTGGATTTGCATGTACGTGAACACATCCCCCCATATTTAAAAAAAATTTCACAAATGCTCCCAGAACCTTTCCAGAGCAGTTAATCAGAAAACAGAGGGATATGAACAAGCATGCCATAGTCAGAGGACAGCAATTAATTGCAATCTGGGGATAGAAGAGTTACAAGAGACTCTGAAATATTTTGCCAATTTCTTGTCACTTTCTCTACAACACAGAAAAAAAAGACTACTCAAATAGGAGTGCTAACATTATGTAATATACTGGACACCTACCCGGGGTCAAGCCTTACATTAAAGGCTATGTACCATCTCATTTTAATCTATATATTAACAGAGTTCACAAATTTGATATCCAAAATACACATTTCCAAAGCCATGTGCCCATGTAAAATCAGAAGTTTCAACCCTGGGCTTCCAATAACCTATACATAAAAATAGGTCTGCTAGGTATTTGCCGACGGCCTCCTCAGCCACGGCCCTCGGAGGCTTTTCTTTATTAGCCTCCAGAAGCCCAAACATACATTGTGCATTTTCTCTGGATTATAAAACTAACTAGAACTGAACTAATTCTACCCTAAATCATTTCTATTATATGAATACATATAATCCTTGGTCATGTCTCTCCTCTAAAAATATTTGGCCGATTAGAAAAATATCTACTTTTTCTTCTACTTATTAAGGACCCCTCACTCCAAAATTACATCAATTACAGTTAATGAGATGGACAGAATTGAAAGTTAACTCTGTAACTGCCTGTATCTCTACAATAAAAAAAAAGTTCCAAATTTTGGAGCAAAGTTAAACATGAAAGAAATCGTTGAACCAACTTATACAGGTCTTTAAAAAGGATTAAAGACCCCCATTAGAATGTTTGGAAAGTTTTGGCTCTGCTCACCCACCTTCAGTCTGCTTTTTGAGAATCATTATTTATTTGATTTGATTGTTTTCACCTTTATTACAAGCAAAAAGTATTGTGGTACTTTTGCTTGCTTTTACAGTTTTCAAGTGCAAATATCGAGCGTGCCAGTTGTATTAGGGATTCAAAGGCTTTTTTGGCTTCAATTAAAAGGATATTCCTAAAAAAAATAAAGAAAAACACAGCAATCACTCTGAGTTCCAAACAAATGAAATACCAAAGCACTTCTGGAATGAACACAATCCATTAATAGACTGTGGCGTCCTACTTTTGCCTCTGGAACATGGATGCCTCAGAAATGCTCTCTGCTTCCTAAGCAGTGTGGAGGGCCATGGGATGAACGGTAACCGGGAGGTAAGAAGAGGAAAGACGTGACCTACATGGAGCTACAATTTCATTGTTGGAACATGGACTTTTTTCTGTAAAATGTGTATATAATAGCACTCTCTACTTAAAAAGAATACAATGTCTTTACAAGTAGAATAACCTAACAGAAATAAGTTTTCACAAGAAGAAAATCATCAAAAGGCTAAATATTATCTAGATTTCATTTGAGTTATGTAATTTAACTCTAAATTACTCAAATATAATTCTTAGAGAGTGATAACCAAAGAGAAGACTTGGTGCTTACAGAGATAGGTCTATTTGTTCTTCCAGTTCACTGAGGGTGAGTCTGGCCTACCCTCGACAACAGTCTGGTTCAAATACAGACAAGATAGTATTTATGGTAAGAAGCACAGCAACACAACTGTAATAGCCATGTTTAATAACATTAAAAAATAATAAAAGAATGACTCAATGGATCTTGTTCTTTGTGTAAGTAGTTTGGTTGTTTTAGAACTATTTGGGATTTTTATTTATACATGTTACTTTTTATTCTTTTTGTTTGTTTTGTGTTGGGGGGGGCATCAATGCCCTCTGGTGGAGAGAGGGAGTAGGAGGCCCAGCCTTTGCTCCTGTGGAGCTGGAATCGAACCTCCATCCCAGTGGGCCACAGTCCTGCGCACAACCACTACGCCACCGGGGACTTTTTGTTTATTCTTAACATTAATAAGGACTTAAAACATTGTGGGTTTTTTTGGAGGTGGAGGCAATGATAGAGAGAGTCCCAGTATATTCTGCTAGTTATCTAAACCCAGAGCCCTGAAAAGCACCAACACCTGCAATGAAGGATCTCCCTAGCTGAAAGCTTAACGTACATACACACATAACAAACCACGAAGATGGAAAGTCTGCATCGACATACTGAATGTGACTGTGTCTATATATTCCCAAAGCACTGTTCTTCTGTTAGCCTTGTGCCAGCACCCCCCAATCTTTCAACCCTCAAAGAAAAAATTTCAACTACGCTATTTACAAGTTACCTCTCTGAGACTTATTTTGGGGAACTCTATATCCCTTATACTATAATATAAACCAGATTTATATGATCTTCTCATTGAGACAAATATTTAAATAAACTGCCATTGATTATTTTTTCTACAGATAAATATAAAATATTTAATAAAGTGACACGTCTCGACTTCAGACAGTTGTTTGAATTAACAGACGACTATTCAGTAGGAAAAAATCATGTGTGAACAGTTATCAATATGATTAAGGAGAACAAAAAAGGAGTTCATTTTTTATTTCCATTCATTCATTGAAGCAGTCAATAAGTACATTCGGAGTACCTGCAAGGAACTAAGTTAAATGCTAACAATGAAGACAAAATATACATTCCCCAATTCCAAAGAGCTTATTCTCTAATGAGGAAGACAGATAACCCCCTCCCCCCAGAAAAAAAAATCAAAAGGAATACAGAGCAGAGTTACACACTCCACCCTGGTGCAAGCATTAGACTCAATCAAGCAGGAAGGCAGGAGTGTCCTGGAAAGCTTCCAGGGGAAAGGTGATTCCTCGGTTGGCTAGAGGAAGGGCAACTCACACGGTGAGCATACTGTGAAAGCACAGAAGCCTGAGAGAAAATGGCCAAGTCCAAGAGCAGCAAGTAATTTCGTACGCTGAAATGCAGGGTGCACATAGGAAATCATTAGCAGACAAAGGGGGGAAGGATATTTCATCCAAGATCATTTTGCAGAGCACATTTTCTCTTACAATCTTAAAGGCACCAATGACATGTCTAATAATATGAAATTAGTAAGAATAAAATTAATGATAATTTCCTATTGACAGTATCCCAAGCAAGTGACAACATCCCTCTGAAAATACAAACACTTACCCTAGAGCACTGGAACCTAAAACAAGCATCAATGTTTAGGAACAAATACAAAAGTCAAGAAAAGATAAACGACTGTGCATATCTTTTGCAACTATTGAGAAAATGTTAACAAAGTTGCTTGAAGTGATTAAAAAATGAAACAACCTCATTCTTTAATAATGCTGGCCATAATTAAATCCTGGAATCATAAGCTTGGGACATTCTTACTACTTAAGACACTGGTGATGAAATCTACATAATCAAATTTGGATGCCCACAATATCTGCCCTAAGATATACAAGTGCACTGACAGAGGTGAAAACCCAGAAGATGACTCAATCTGTTCTAGCTAATTCAACAACTTCTTTAGCACCAAGAGCAACAATCTCAGCACCTTCAACCAGAGGACAAAGTAGCATCAGCCGTGAAAATTCACACCAAAAATGTTCTTGGTTTTAGGGTTCTATGCTATAATACATAAACTATGTACAGAAAAAACAGTCGTTCAGCAACATCAAAAGGATGAAACATGGGCTGAGCCCCGGTGGCGTAGTGGTTGTGCGCGGAACTGCAGCCCACTGGGACGGAGGTTCAATTCCAGCAGTGGGGCTGGACCTCCTACTCCCACCACCGGAGAGCAGTGATGCCCCCCCCCCCCAAAAAAAAAGGATGAAACATTCTGAGTGAGTCATTATGTAACTCTATTAAAAATGCAACACAGGAAAAAGAGACTTGACTATAAGGTAGCAGTAAGAAAACACAGTATTCTCTAGAATGTCTATCATGAACTCTGAAACTCTCACAAATATATTTGATGCTACAGAGATAAATTCAATTTTTTATATATTACCATTCTACACGTGAGCTTATATAAACATTAATCTGCCATTTTCTTCTTTACCTTTTTCTTCTTTCTAGTGTACAGTTTAGTGCTAACAGCCTCATTAGTCTTGCTGTTTCACCATTAACCTTAGTCAATGATGATTAACCTTAGTCAATGGTGAGTTCCCCCAACACCACAGATAAAATCCAGTCTTTTCCAAAAAGTGACTTCTCCTTTCCACTGAGTCCCAACCCTGGTAACCACTTTGAACACACTGGTCTCAGTATCATTATCTGGAATTTTCATTTTTACATGTACACAAGATTATACAATATCTATCTTTTCATGATTTATTTTGCTGCCTAATATTGTTGAGGATCATCCATTTTGTCGAAAGACTACTTTTTTGTTCAAAGCTAAGCAGTCTTCTATTAAATGCTACTGCACATTCATTTATCTGCTGATGAGTACACTTGGACTGCTTGCAACTTTTGTTATTATGAACATTGCTGCAATGTACACCAGTGTGTACACACATGCACACACACATGCATTTGTGTCATTGCTTTTTGGGTTTTTTGTTTTTTTTTTTAGGCATCACTGCCCTGGTGGTGGTGGTAGGAGTAGGAGCTTTTTGGGTTTTTAAGACTAAAAATTTCTAACGAAAGCAGACGGTCTTGTCTTTCTTTCTCCCTTGGAATAGCTAGTGGGTTTGAACTGCCAACCTTGTGGTTCGTAGCCAATGCCTAGCCCACAGCACCACTAAGGATATTTGAGGACTTTCAAATGCAATTTTAGGCTAATCATTTACTTTTCTGCCTCTGTCTTTTCTATCTCTCTCTCATGCGCACACACAGTAAATAAACCTAAAAGAAGTTAAATTGAAACACAAATTGATTTATTTGGTAGTGGTGATAAGGGTTTTTCCTTTTTATATTTTTATCTTATTTTTGACAGAGGGTGAACTGTTTTTATAATCAATAATAAATTACAAAGAATGTACAAAGCAATACTTAATAAACACTTCTTCCAAAAGAAAAGTTGTAAATGTCTAAGCAGAGCCCAAAGGCGGACTCACATATAAAGCAGGTTAGGGCAGTATGCAAAGAACACATTGGCCAAAGGAAATTGCCTGAAGGATGTAAATAGGCAAAGATCCAATTATTTTGTGCTGGAAGCCTATAAATACACAGAACTTAGCATCTCTTAAGTTTAAAAGTGCCTGTAGCCAGCAAAGCTCAGAATTCAGAATTCATGTATCTTGGCGAATGCTCCAAAAGGCTATGGAATAAGCATTTGTGGAGGGACATAGTCTGGGCCTGATACAAACAAAAAGCATGCTGTTGGAGACCCAGTATCCACAGTCCTCTAAAAGGACAATTTTGATACCACAATATGTTCTTTCAAATTTTCTCCCATTTCCTTCTCTTACATTTGTTCCCAGGCTGTATTAGCTCCAAGGCCTGAAGATGGCACCCCAATGCCAGTTAGCAACCTGGGTAGGATTAGCAGGGTGACCACCTGGAGTCCCTTGCTTGTGAACACGCTAGCCTACTGAGTCTAAACTGAGGTCCTCAGGAGATGATAGATAGATAGATAGATAGATAGATAGATAGATAGATAGATAGATAGATGATAGATAGATAGATAGATAGATAGATAGATAGATAGATAGATAGATACTGGTGGTGGTACTCTTAATATTAGGACCCTCAGACACCTTTCTAATTTAGACTATAGACTATTCCCAGAGATTACTTTTCAGTCACATCATAGCCTATAAGAGAACAGCACTATCTGGAAGGTACACATTCTGCGAATAATTCACTATCAAGACCAAAAGGCCAATATCTGGCCCAAAGCAAAGTTAAGAAGGCAGTAAGGGGCAGGAAAAGTGGACACCCACAGTGGAAATGGGGAAAGTGCTGATACATACTGTAGGGACTGCCATCACATCATAGAACAAACCTGTATAAATTGTTGAGTGGGAACTAATTTGCTATGTAAACTTTCACCTAAACCACAATAATATATGTTTAAAAATAAATAAATGGTTCTACAAGGTGGCTATGGGTCAGCATGATGCTGATGACTGTGGGGTGCTTTGTTTTGTTTTTCTGTATGATAGCCAGTAATGTACAAAAGGGGCAACACTTTATGACTTCACTGGTGCTATGCCAGGAATCAAAGACTTAAACCAAAGAATTCTCAACACTCATATATTAAGGGAGAGAAAACTATTCTCTTATTAATACATAATGACAAGAAAAATCTTTTTGGAGGCTTCTCTCAACAGAAAAGATAGAGTAACAGTGCTGCTTTGGGAGATTCAAGTAGTCTCTAAAAGGACCCACAACCCTGGATCGAAGAAGGGAAAAAGGCAGGCTCTAGTGTTCCAGGAACGTAGAAAACATTATGCATGACAAATGTACTACCAGGATCAGGTTTTTTTTAAAAAAAACTAAAAACAAAATTAAGATCAGAAACCCTAATCAAGGCTTCTTTATATTTCATATGAAGTTCTACATGCTTGGCAAGTTTATACACATTTGACTGTCCACTAACAAAATGCTTAGAAAACAGTCAATTTGTAAGATGACAATGGCCTGAAGTTTAACCTCCCACTTACTAATAGCTATCAGCTTTAAAGGGGAGATGAATGGCACATCAGAATACTCAGGTATGGCTACTTTCTCCTCCACCTTGTTGCTACCCACTCAATGGCTCCCTACCAAAAGAGGTGGGACAAAGACAGGGCTTTCAACCCCCATACACAGTTACAGTCTTGGATACTCCCAGGGCAGTTCTACCTGTTCTATAGAGTCTGTGTTTGTCCGGGTTAAAGAGAGAAACAAATTAATAGAAACTCATGTGTGTGTAAGAGAGAACTTTGTATCAAAGACTAATTGTCTAAAAGAAAACATCCAAGTCCAGTTCAAATCCTTAAGTCCAAGATTAGCCTATTTGTCTGACACCAATCTATAAATTCCTCTTTTGACTCACAAAACATGCGATGATGCAGAACACAGGAAGATCAAAGTGGGTGGGAAGTCTTATGGATCCAGTGGTGGTGGAAGCATCTCAGCGCTGGCATGGGTCTCCATGTGGCTCCTCCAGCTCCAGGGCTCGGCTCCATCAGCATGGCTCCATATGGTTTATCAACATGAATGTCTCGCCTTCAGTGAACTCTTTATCAACACTGTGCCTCCGAATTAAGGTAATCAAGCTGCAACGTGATTGACAGGCTAGACTCCACCCCTTCTCAAATTGACAGGAGACTTTGTACCTAGCACGGGCTTGCTGTCAGTATTGACTCAATGACAGGGAGTTTGTTTTTCCAATGAGGAAAATTTAGTAGAGTCCATCTTCCTAATTCAGAACATCCCTGAAGTGATTTGGCAAAAGTGGAAAATAGAGGAATAAAACAAAACATGTATCACATCTATTTTGAAAACCAAACAAACCCTGGACATCTATTTTAGTTTAAAGCATATAAAAAGGACAAAAATTCTCTAAAGAGAAGCAAGGTGGCCTAGAGGTTGTGTGCAAGACTGCAGCCCACAGGGTTGGCGGTTCAAATCCAGCAGCAGCTCTCCAGGAGCAAGGCTGGGCCTCCTATTCCCACCAGGGGGCAGTGATGCCCACAAAAAAATAAAAATAATAAACAAAAAAGAAGCAAGCCTCCCCATCCCCTTCTAAATCAACATTTTTTGACCTGCGGTTTGCTACCCCTAGGAGGGCCCAATGCCCCTTTCACAGGGATCGCCTAAGACCATTGGAAAACACATAATTCCAATAGTCTTAGGAATCGAGACACGACTCCTCTATCGTCTCCAAGCAGATCTACCCATACGCAGATACGCCTACATGAGTATCTGGTGCGATGACATTATGGGGCCAACCCCTTCCCATCCATCCCATCCAAATCAGGTGTATGCGACAGGGTTGGTGCCATAATATATTCATGAGAACCAGCAGCACGTGTGTAGAGAGCAGCTACTGTGTTGGAAGCAGCAGTACTGGAGGTAAAACGACACTTCGTGAATTATAATCATTGGGTAAATGTAAAATCATGTACTGCAAAATCAACAACTGCAATTATGTACCATGGGAACTTAATCTGGATGCTGATTAGTCTTTTTATATTCAGCTGTGGTTAATGTGAATACTGCCCCTTTGTGATAGTAACAGGTATGTAAAAACAACAATAAAGAGAATGAAAACTTTAATGAACTGTATTAACTAAATTATGCTATGTATCATCTTTTGTATATTAAAACTATTATTATATATTACTTTCATTAGCAAACCACCCCATGACAATGGATCATGTAGAGAAGAACGTTAAGAATAGAAAATATACTGAGGATTTTTTACCGTATGGTTTTACCTCAATAATTATAGCAGGAATTGAGAAAACACAATGTGCTATTTGTTGTGAAGTTCTTAACAGTCAAATCTATGAAGCAGAACCAATTAAAACGTCACTTTGATAGCAAACCTCACGCTTCGTCAGCAAAGATACCAAATATTTTAGAAGCAAAGCTGATGGACTCAAGAGAGGCAGACTTGACACTGGTGGCAAGTACCACAAACAAAACATAACAGTCATTGAAGCTTCATATTTGGTGGCACTCAGAATCACTCAGTGCTATGAGATCTCACACCATTGTTGAGGATTTACTGTTGCCAGGGGCCAAAGACACTGTTTGCATTATGATGGGAGACAAATTTGTTACGACACTGAGTACAATTTCCTTATCTAACTATACTGTCCACAGAAGAATAGATGACATGTCTGCTGATATCCTTCATCAGGTAATCCAGAAAATTCAATCTGCTCAATTCCAATATTTAGCGTCCAACTTGATGAATCTACAGATGTTGCAAACTGTTCACAGTTACTGTGAGGTATATTAATGGTAGCAACTTTAAAGATGAGTTTCTCTTTTGCAAACCTCTTAAAATGGCAACGACTGCATGTGATGTATTTGACACAGTTGGTTCATTTCTAAAAGAGCGTAAGATCTGATGGGAAAAGATACGTGGTGTTTGCACAGACAGTGGTCCAGCTATGCTAGGATGTCGATCTGGATTTCAGTGTTTGGTACTGAATGAGTCACCGAGTCACCAGAGCTCACTGTATGATTCATCGACAAATATGACCAACGAAGATGCGGCCACCAGTGTTACAAGAAGGGACAAAAAGCGTAAGATCTGTCAATTTTGTAAAGATGAGCACTTTAAACAGCTGACTGTTTTTGCAACTGTGCAAACGAACTGAACATGCTGCGCTGAACAATACTCTATTTCACGCTGAAGTGAGATGGTTGTTGAGAAGAAAAGTTTAAAAACGTGCTTTTGAGCTTTGTGATGAACTCAAAACAATTTTTTTCTTTAGGGCATTACTGCCCGGGTGGTGGGAGTAGGAGGCCCAGCCTTTGCTCCTGTGGAGCTGGAATCGAACCTCAGCCCTCAAAACAATTTTTTAAACAGGAAACAAGACTGTAGTTTGAAGCAGCTTTTCAGTGATAAAAGTGGACTGCAGAGGCTGAGGCCTGGTGGCGCCAGTGGTTGAGTGCAGGACGGTGGCCTGCGGGCTTGGCGGTTCAAATGCAGCGGCGACGCTCAGCAGCAGCGCTGGGTAGCGCCCACGACCCCCAGAGGCAGTGAGGCCCCAAAACCAAAAACGAAAGTGAACCGCAGAAAAGAGCTAACTTAGCTGACATCTTTGCCTTCCTGAATGAATTCGATTGACCGCTACAGAGACCAAATGCAACACGCCTTGATTTGTCTGCTCATCCCAGATAAAACTTCAGCTCTGCCCCCCCCCCAAAAGTGGATGGAAATAAAATTTACATGTTGCCTACCATATCTGCTTTTTTTGAGGAACATGACATTGAACCAGACAAAAGGATGGCAATGGTAACTTCTGTGAAGTAACACTTGCACATGCTTGCAGACGAAATTTCATTGTACTTTCCAAATCTACATGACACCTCACTTGCAATTTCCAGAAACCCATTCACAGTCAAAGATGTTCCTGAGACAGCATAAGAGAAGTGCATTGAACTTAATACTTTTCCTTTTTGGGTTTGGGCATCACTGCCTCTGGTGGTCATGGGCGCTACCCAGTGCCGCTCCTGAGAGCCGCCACTGGATTTGAACCACCAAGCCTACAGGCTGCAGTCCCGCACTCGACCACTTACGCCACCAGGGCTCAGCCCTCATTGAACTTATTAACAGGAATGCTGCAAGAACTGATTTCTCTACAGTGCTGGTTACAAAATTCTGGATCAAGTGTTTGTAGTCATTTCCTGTTGAGACTGTGTTGTGCCTTCTTCCATTTCGAACACCATATCTTTGTGAAACAGGGTTTTCCAGCTTGTTGGTTATCAAGTCTAAATTCAAAAGTAGACTTGTGGAAGATGATCTTTGTTGTGCTCTTGCAAAGACTGCCTCGAGAATTTCTAATCTGGTGAGAAAGAAGTAATCTCAACCTTCACGCTAATGTTTGTTTTTTACCCATACTGACACAAAATGTAGCAATGCCATTTACTGTTGTTCTATTAAGACTGTTACTCATGCTACACCATGCTTCGAGACGAAATCTCATTTATTTGAAATCAGAAATAAATTATTTCACCATATATCATTAGATATTGGTTTTGTGATTAATCAGTATGCTTTAATTATGTTCAATTTGTAACAAGGAAAATACATCCTGCATGGGGCTGAGCTCCGGTGGCATAGTGGTTGAGTGAGGCACTGCAGCCCACTGGCTTGGTGGTTCAAATCCAGCAGCAGCTCTCCAGGGGCAAGGCTGGGCCTCCCACTCCCACCAGAGGGCAGTGATGCCCCCCCCCCAAAAGAAAGAAAATACATCATGCATGTCGGATATTTACATTATGATTCTTTTTTTTTTTTTGGGGGGGGGGGGCATCACTGCTCTCCGGTGGTGGGAGTAGGTGGTCCAGCCCCACTGCTGGAATTGAACCTCCATCCCAGTGGGCCGCAGTCCCGCGCACAACCACTATGCCACCGGGGCTCAGCCCTACATTATGATTCTTAACAGTAGTAAAATTATAGTGATGAAGTACCAATGAAAATAATTTTGTGGTTGGGGTCACCACAACATGAGGAACTGTATTAAAGTGTCTCAGCATTAAGGTTGAGAACCACTCTTTTAAACGGCGGTTTGAATGAAATTTTGTGCCAATCTTGCATGAACTTTACTGAAAATGTTTCTCTGAAATAGGTCAAGGATATCTATTTCTAGTAACATGGCAGATTATATGTTCAGGGTGGCTTTATTGTTCTAAACCCACTGCTGTTCAGCTGATTCCAACTCATAGGGACTTTATCTAGTGAAGAACTCCCTATGGTGTCCGACACTGTCAGTCTTCAAAAGGCTCTATCGCCTCATCTGTCTCCCAGAACAGCTCTCAGGGGGCTGAGCGACGAACCTCGCAGTTAGTGCACTGTACCACCACAGCATCTTTCTTGTCGAGAGAAAATGTCTGCAGCCATCCGCTGCTCAGAAAGGCAGATGTGAATATGGCTTGTTGTAAAAAATATGTGCACATAAAAACTGCAACCTTAATAATAGTTTCTGACTTACACTTGTAAAAATGAAAATAAGTTGAAGATAAAAGAAAGTGAACAGCAGTTCAAAATCTTTCTACTGAACAATAACAAGGGCCCCAATAATCTAACAAGTGATTCCAATTAAACTAAAGAAGAACAATTATTAGCAATCTTTTTTTCCCCAAAATTTTCTGTACTTTTGATTTGTAGTATTGTTGTTTTTCTCGGGGGGGGGGGGGCTCCTATAGCTCTTATAACATTCCATATATCATATTGGTACATATGTTGCCATCATCATTTCCAAAACATTTTCTACTTGAGCCCTTGGTATAAGCTCCTCTTCTTCCCCCGCCTTCCCACCTCCGTAAATCCTTGATCAATTATTATATTTTTATTATTTCGGATCTTATATTGTCCATTGTCTCCCTTCACCCACATTTCTGCTAATAATCTTAAACCCTTCCAAAACCCAACCAAGATGACATGTTAGGTTTTCTTTTCTTCTTCATAATGCCTGAGTTCTTGAAACTTGCAAGTGACAACCCAGGTACAACAGTCTCTGTTCAACTGGATCAGCAGAGAAAGCAGCAGCAGGAATAGAAGGAGGAAATGGAGTATGTTGTAATTGTCTCTAAAAGTGTCTACTTTGCTGTAAACTCAAAATAAGTGATGGTTCCCAAGTATCTTTATTGAGCAACATCCTGATCATAAAGGGGAAAAAGTAGCAATGAACGTGAAATTCTTCTGGAATTCGATCTTTCTAGAGCTTCAGAGGCTGGCAGCACTCCTGGAGATAATCTTTAAATATTAAAACAAAAATATCCCTCAAGTCTTCTTAAAATCAAACAACAGTTTGGCTGAGCTAGTACAAAATGTCTGCCTTTAGCCTTGCGCTCTTTTAAGATCTAACTATATCTGATCAAATTGACAAAAGAACCTCAAAAACCTGGATAGAAGGCTTGTTCTCATTGTCATCAAGTTGATTCTGGCTCATAGTCGACTCTACATGGACAAGGTAAAACTGGCCCTGTGGGTTTATGAGACTGTAGCTCTTTTTGACAAGAGCAGAAAGTCTCATCTTTTTCTTGTAGAGAAGATGGTGGTTTCAAACTGTTAACCCTGAGGTTAGAAGTCCAATTCATAATCCATTATGCCACCTGGCAGGGCAGTAGGTAATGGGGCAGGAGTAACTCAGAAAAGGTTTTAAGAATGGCTGAGCAATTCAAAGAATGTAATCAACGTGACTGGATTGTACATGTAGAAATTGCTGAATGTTTTGCTGTGTATTCTGAGTAATAAAAGCCCCAAAATTACAAAACTAAAAATCCAACTGGGGTATTAAGAGAAAATTTACAGGCCAATTTGACTCATGAAAACAGATGTAAACACCCTATATAGATGCGCAAGCTAAACCTGGTGATTTATATAAAAGACAATTCACCAAGATGAAGTTGGGTTTATCTCAGAAACATATGGCTACTTTAATTTGAAAATCTCTATAACTGACCATATTTAACAGGTTAAGAAGGACAAAAATAGGTCACCTCTAGAATTCGAGTAAAACCTTATGATAGACTTCAACACCTACCATTCATGATTAATTAAAAAAAAAACTCTTAGAGAGTGGAAATAAAATTAAATTGCCTTTACTTGAAAACAAACTTATTACAAGCGTCATTTCCCACCACAAATGAACTACAAGCATCATTTTCTAGTGAAAATGATTTCCTTTGAGAGCAAGAACAGGAGAAGAAGCAATGTTGTGAATCTGTGCAAACATCTAATACAGATAGGATTCACTGATAGATAAATTCACTAATGATGCAAGAGGCAAATGGGGGAGGGGAGATAGCAATGTGTAGCTGGGGAGTGGCACTAGCCCTCCCAAGGGGAGGGTATTGCTTCTATTTCCACAGGTTAAAAAGGGACCAGACTTAAACCTGGTGTTCCAGGAGGCGAATGCTGTGTGATGGCATGGAATGGGAAGCCAGTGGAGGGGTCTGAGAGCCAGGCCCAATCTCAACCGTGGGGACAGTTGCTTCTCCCTACAGAATCATTTACTTTAGAGGACAGCATTGAAGCGGCAGCTTGGGGAGAGGGACATGTGTGACCAGAGCACACAAGAGCAAATGAAGGCGGGGGAAGAGAGAGTGGAGCCATCCTGGCCCACCGAGCCCTGAGGACGATCTCCCCACAGGGAGGACCAGATGGCCAGCTCCGCTATGAGACATGGCGTCCCTTGCTGACCCATGGCCTTATGGAGGACAACACTGGAGACACTGTCGAGATTGCATCCGGTCTGATCCTACCGCACAGAGGAAAACACTAAGGGCATGCAGCAGAGCAGTGAGTGGAGTGGAACACGGGGGTCCTGAGGAAGTGCCAGGGATAGACTATGGGGACAAATATGGAAACTTGATTTATGATACAAAAGGAGTCTTGCGGATCAATGAGAAAAGGAAAATATTTTCAATAAATATTATCTATAATGAAAAACAGAAACGTTACTTCTTACCTTTCACAAAAGAAACTTTTAAGAGATTTAAGAATTAAACATGAAAAGCAAAATCATATAGCTTTCAGTAGGTAATGTAGGAGAGAATATGGGACCTCTGGCTAGGACAAGATTTCCTAAACAAGAAAAACTTGTTTAGGGAAAAATCCATATGTCTAAATAAGTTAAAACCAGGAACCATCCTTGGCAGTACAGTGGGTTGTGTGGTGGGCTGCTAACTGCAAGGTGGCGTTTCAAACCCACCCAACACTCTGTAGGAGAAAGTTGAAGCTTCCGATCCCATACAGATTTCCAACCTTGGAAAACGGAAAGGGGTGGTTCTACTCTGCATTACAGGGTCACTAGGAAATCAAATCAACTGGATGGCAAACTGACGATCAGCTGTCATGGTATGTATGGTGAGTTATAAAGATAATATTTACCTCAAAATAACCTTTTTTTTTTCTTTCATAAGAAAAATAATACACATGTCCTTCTCCATAAAAACACCCTCCCTTCTACCTAAAATTCACACAGACTTAAAGGTAAGCGTTTTCGATTTCAACTGTAAGCCTCTGGCTCACATCAAAACAAAACGATTTTACCCACACACAAGCTCCTACGTTTGGACTCGTAGTTTCTACAATGCAGCCCACACAGCACTTTGTGAGCATGTGATTAGGAGGGATGATGCACAATCACACCACATTCCTTCCCTCAGCTCACACGTCAAGAACCTGCCCTCTCAGCAGCATTCTTCTCTAAACAGCTATGGTCACCTTGGCAACCCTGAGCTCTGAAGATGGACAGCTGGTCCATTTAAAGTCAGACCTTCTTGGCAAGGAAAATGCTTGTTCTTCAAATTGGGGACGAGAGAAGAGGTTTTCCTTTCAATACACAATACAGAGGTTGATTTAAGTTGATCAGCATTTTTGTTCTGTGGCAGCAATTTGTGTAGAGTTTCAACCTACTCTGAGTTTTGTTTTTCTGTTTTGTTTCTGTTTTTAAATTTAAAAGCAAGTTAAAAGACAAAAATCAAAGAAAGAAAAAGACAAAAATCAAGACAGCCCAAATGGATTTTTAAGGAAGAAGGGAATATGAAATAAAAAGGTACCTGAAGTATTTGCATTCTTTTATAATGCTACATTTTTGAAAGATCAATTTTACAGAAATTTAGTTGTAGTAACTGAAGCCTTAGCTCACAGTCAGAAAGGAGAGGCAAAAGACGTGTCTTTTTAATATCCATAGCCTATTTCTGAACAATAAACATATAGTTAAATTTTACAGATTAACTGTAGCTTTTTTTTAACAGATTATTGAATCTGCATTCTCTCTGTGAGATCTCTCATAATATTTCCACAGGTCCAAATAAAAGCTAGGTATTAATACCAAAAAGTCAGTGTACGCGAAGTCTTTCAGCTCCAGAATGTCTTGGAATAGCACTGGAGTACTCAACACTGTTCTGATCTGTGTCTGTCCCACTACTGTGAGACCTGAACAAAAGTAAGCCTCTCAGGATAAGAGACAAGTTTATAATCCACTTCACATTAACAAGCAAATGATTTAGGGCAATGGTCGACAAACTGCAGCTCGTGAGCCATATGTGCGGCTCTGAAGCAACACTGAAGACATGTGAAGGTTATTATTTCAGATCACAGTGATTAATTTGTTTGGAAAAAAAAATTTAAGTGCCCTTGAGTGATTTTAAAGCTGTTAGGGGGGGCAGGGTTGGCTCTTCGGTCTCAAGAGTTTGACAACTCCTGATTTAGGGGGTGAGGGTGGGCCTACAGATTCTCAAATATGTGACCTTAATTGCACGTTATATACAGTAAGTTATCAGGTGCTACGGTGGCAGGATAGATCAAGAAAAGAAGCTGAAGTCAATCCTAGAACTGGTTTCCTTATTTGCAAAGTGGAAATACAATTCAATTCTACTTCACCATGTTTTAAGATAATAAGGTCCTAATAATGAAAGTAATATTAACACAAAATACTCAAAAATTAAAGGGTATTTTTGAAACAGAAAAGGGTTAGAGAGATGGAAAACCATCAACAGATGTGCCTAAACTTAGATGAACTATATGCTGAGAGCTTCATCTTTTGATATGTTTGTCTAAAAAATATCTCTATGATCTTGAAGCAGTAGTTTTAGGCTTACCCTTGTAGTGAGGTTAAAACAAATAACATGAAAACCCCAAAGCTGCTGCCCTCTAGTCAATTCCAACCCTCTGCGACAGAGTAGAATTGTCACAAGGGTTAATCCTTACAGGAAGAGGCTGCCACATCTTCCCCTGTGTTATGATGATAATGACTTTTTAAATATCTTTTCTTTCAAGTTTTGATTGGATAATATTACACGTATAGTCTTCTTTTTTTTTAATCCCCTCCCCTACACTTAGGATTTGTAAAGAGGAACAGTACAGTCACACATTTTCTAAAATTATATGTTAAGACTTTGTGAAAGTAAAAATGTAAGCTGATACTTTTTAAATGTTCACTCTATTGTTTTTCTAAGTAGATGAAAGAACTATACAGTAAAACAAGATTTGGCAACACTTACTAGTCTGGTTGAAAAGCCACAGCTGCATCTTACTTTATGACATATTGACTGTTTCATCACTGTTCCAGCCGAGTATCTACTTGTTAAGGGCCATTTCTGAAATAAAAGATAGTTACTTTAAATATATTATAATAACATTATTATAAAATATAAATCACTTAAAACACAATCTTTCAGGAGAACTAGATGTTTATCGACAAAGAGAACAATCCAAACCATTCTTGAACCTTCCAAAAGAAAAAAAAAGAAACATATATTATTCGTGAAGTTGAGGGTAAGTTGGGAGGGTTTGGATATTGGCTATTACTGCACAAGAGCAGAATCATGCGGCATGTTTCCTGTCCGGAATGATGGAGCTCCAAGCTCTGTGGTTCTCCATGCCTCTGACCCAGCAGGGTCTCGCAATTCCTAGTGGGGAAAAGAAATATTAAGGAAAAAGAAAAAGGGGAGACAAACTCAGAAATCATTCCCTTTCAACACAATAAATTAACTCACTTTCTGATTATCATAATAATCTATGACATTAGACAACCAATAAGATAGAAATCGAGAAAAATATAATTAGCAATGCTGAGGGGCATAAAGCAACAAAGTCCCCAAGGAATACCAAAACTAGAATTTGGACAGGGTTTGGGATGGTGCGGGGGAGGTTCGACATCTCATCAGGCTCAATCACAAAACATTCGCAAGGGTCAGCAGACAGACCTGGAACTATTTACAGGCTTTCCCCACCCAATTCCCCTTGTCTGCCTATATAACAGAGGTAGGATAAACAATCCTGAGGAGAAAACAATGGGACTGAAGTTTCTGAGGGACCAGGGAGGTGGGAAGCCAACACACTCAGGGTTGAAGGAACATCAAGAGATCTAGGCTTGATGGAGAGGCGAGCGTAGAATGCCTGGTGGGTTCTGATTAAGTGCAATGTAGCCAAGAGGAATTATTGAGAGTTAAATGAAGGTAGGTAGAACATGAGAGTGGGACAGGAGGAAAGTAAAAGGAAATAGAAGAACTAGGAAGCAAAGGGCATTTGTAGAGCTATAAAATATAGGCATGTATATGTGTAAATATATGAATATATAACAAAACCTTTCCAAATTCTATTTTTTGGTATGCCTTGGGAACTTTGTTGCTTTGTGTCCTTCAGCATTGCTAATTGTATTGTTCTCTATATGTACATATATTTATATGTTAAGTATCAAGGGAGCAGATGGAC
>PVJH01008597.1:0-49933 GCA_004026705.1 Nesogale talazaci | reverse complement strand
TGACACAATGGATGTATGGATTGTTGAAAGAGCTGTAAGAGCCCCCAATAAAACGATAAAAAATATTTATTAAATAATTAGCAATGCTGAACAACAAAACACACACACAGGGGCTGTTTCTTTACAATCATGACTATGTACTTCATATATGCCCTTAATATTAATGTTTCCTGGCAATCCTGCTTCATTTCCCTGGTTTGTGATGTTTATCTCTCACATTTCCTTCTCCCCCAAACCTCTACTGTAGCGTCCTTAATTCTGAAGTGACAGCAGGGCTTTGTATTTCACTGAACACGGGGAAGATTTCCTATAAACAGAAATCCCGCTCCTCTCCCACGACGGTATGTACAGGCCTACTGTAGACTCACGACTTGGCGCTGCTTTTGTAGCTATGTCCAAATTATTTCCGTCACAGGCATTTCCTTTAAAAGAGGAAAGCTATTTTCCCAACAAGACCCTTTGTAAAATTCTGTTTCACAACTTGTCCATGACCACAAAGTGAGTTTTCTTTCAAGATCCATTTGGCCTAAAGGGTGCCATTTTAAACTGTGACCCAACCTTTGATACATGTGCAGAAATTTTTACATGTGGGGAATTTGTCTATAAAGTTACTAGTAAATGGCAATGAAAATATGAGTTTCTGTACAAGACTTTTTGCAATAGAGAAAGCTTATCAACTTGGCCACCTATTTTGTCCACGTGGGACAAAAGGTGTTAATCAAAGAACTACCTGGCAGTTATTTTTGTTTTGCTTTTTTTTTGGGGGGGGGGGGTTGGAGGCAAAAAAGAAAACCTTCTTCCCTTGTTCACCTCAACAAGGCCGCCAGGTGAGTTTTTCCAGAGTAAGAGTATGCTACTCCTCTCTCCCCACCCCCGTGGAGTCCCAGCTCACGCCGACTTCATCTCCTACCACTCTTGGCAAGGTTCCCTCCTGTTGCCCACAACCTTTTTTCCCTTCTCTTAAACATATCAAACCCCATTCTCTGACTCTGCCTGCAACAGCAGAAAGGGGCGCCAGCCGTGCTGTGCGGTAATTCACAGACACATGCTTTAAACCCAACAGCTGCTTTTCACGAGCAAGAGGCGGCTATGTGGTCCCTGAAGATTTAGTGCTGGAAACGCCCGGGAGTGGGCTGGGTTGCAACATCAACTACTTCTCAGGCTTACTCCTTTCCTACTTGCTTTAGAACGTGGTTTTCTAATAAAGACACTTTGTCAAAGGGAGATGCCCTTCCAAAACAAAAACAAATAAAAAACCTCACTGCCATCAAGTTGACTGGGACTTACAGCAACCCCATGGGGCAGATTAAAACTGCTTTTTCGTGGGTTTCCAAGATTAAAGCTATATGGAAATAGTCTCATCTTTTCTAGTAGAGCGGCTGGTGGGTTTGAACTGGTGACCTTGTGGCCAGCAGCCCAACGTACAGCCCACTGCACCACAAGCCCATAACAGCTCTCTGTTTTGCTTGTTCCGCAGATGGTTTCAAGAGCTATGTGATCTCTTATAAAAAGATTTCTATGATCAGAAGTTGAAAGAGTCAATGACAATGTAGTTACTATCACAGCTTGTGTTTGACTGTGGTTTTGTTGCTAAATTATCTGTACCAAACTACACAGGGTCACTAATAGAGTCACTATGAGTTAGAATTGAGTCTAGGGCATTTTTGATATCATCATTTTAAAAAGGAGTGGTGAATGATTTGAATGCAGAAACAACAACTATTAGCAAAGTAAACGGCATTCTTTCTTCCCACTCCTTTAAGGGTTTCTATATGGGATCACATTATTAAGTTTCAAGTAATTGGAAAAAAAGAAAAAAGGTATAAGTACTTCAAATTGCCGGGCTGGGCCCCGGTGACATAGTGGTTGTGCGCGGGATTGCGGCCCACTGGGATGGAGGTTCAATTCCGGCTCCCAGGAGCAAAGGCTGAGCCTCCTACTCCTACCACCTGAGGGCAGTGATGCCTAAAAAAATAAATAAATAAATAAAATAAAATAGGGCTGAGCCCCGGTGGCATAGTGGTTGTGCGCGGGACTGCGGCCCACTGGGACGGAGGTTCAATTCCTGCAGTGTGGCTGGGCCTCCTACTCCCACCACTGGACAGCAGTGATGCCCACAATAAATAAATAAATAAATAAATAAATAAATAAATAAATAAATAAAATAAAATAAAAAAAGAAAGAAAAAAGGTATAAGTACTTCAAATTGCCGGGCTGGGCCCCGGAGGCGTAGTGGTTGTGCGCGGGACTGCGGCCCACTGGGACGGAGGTTCAATTCCAGCATTGGGGCTGGGCCTCCTACTCCCACCACCGGAGCGCAGTGATGCCCAAAAAAAAAAAAAAAAAAAAACTCTTGCCAAGTACTTCAAATTCATCATTTACCTTTAGGTCCCATGACCACTAGAAAGAATCAAAATAACTCACTAACTCCAACAAGATCAGACTAGCTCTGACATGGTAGGGATGCTTGAACTTAATTGTTTTTCTTTAAATAAACAAATTCCCCCTGGGCTAAGGCCTACTCTGCCTTTGAAACATTCCATAGCTGGCAAGCTTCAGGGTCTTAAGAGAGATAGCCAGGGGAAACAGAAAAAGTAAGTATGACTCAGGGATTACGTTTATTAGTCCTTGAAGACCTAAACGAAGATATCAGTTTTGGCAAAAGTTCTCTAGAATTGCCCGAAAACTGACGTGTCCACATTTCTTTCATCTCAACAATCTATTTCCACTTAGCTTAAGGTTCACAAAGCATTTGTTATGTACCTATCAGACTTGAGGTACAAAAATAAACCAAGAGTACAATGAAAACAATCAGCTGAGGTTCCAAGAGTTGAATACTGAAATTTAATATACAATTTGTTTTGTTTGGGGTAGAAGGGGCAGACAGAACCTTTGAGCACTTTTATGCAGAAAGTCCCCCATTTGTCTGGGAATCTCATTTTGGCAAGTTCACTAATTTTGCACAATACCTGTCCGTGTGCCACATGTTTATATACTTTAGCTCCCTTCATTCTCAGAAGTCCCCACTGGAAGGGTATGGACGAAGCAGAGGGCTTAAGTAACTTGCCCAAGCCAGAAAGGTGCAGATCTAAGATTCAAAATACTAGCTTATCTTTTCTAATCTGTAATAACCAGATGTAAAATACTTAGTCATCAACTCCACATTTACATTTACAGTAATTGGTGTTCATTCATAATAATTAATCTGAATCACCTCTAGATGACTATTATTCTATAAACCCTGAAAAATCAAGGAAGAAATGCTAGAATTTAATCCAGTGGGGGTATACACATTTATCAAAATGGCTTCTGTACTTTTCTGAATATTTAAAATATTTTTCTCTCACCAGTGTGTGTATATATACCTGTGTGTATGCACACACTTACATATATGCATGCATGTAAGTCTAAATAGTCCACTAATTTATTTTAATTTACAAGAAAGAAATTAGGGCTGAGCCCTGGTGGCGTAGTGGTTGTGCGCGGGACTGCTGCCCACTGGGACAGAGGTTCAATTCCAGCAGTGGGGCTGGGCCTCCTACTCCCACCACCGGAGAGCTGTGATAAAACCCCCCCCCCCAAAAAAAAAAAAAGAAAGAAACTAGAGTTATGACATATTTTTCTTTTAAAAAACTCGTGTTGGGCTGAGCCCCGGTGGCGTAGTGGTTGCGTGCAGGACTGCGGCCCACAGGGTTGGCAGTTCAAATCCAGCAGCAGCTCTCCAGGAGCAAGGCTGGGCCTCCCACTCCCATCAGAGGGCAGTGATGCCAAAAAAAAAACCCCAAAACACCTCATGTTAAACTATTTCTTGATTTTATCAGATAACACTTATTAACCTTAGTCCACAGCCAATGGAATCTTAATTTAAAAAAAAAATCACTAATCAGAAAAATACTGGGTAGGCATATTTTCTTTCTAAACTGTAAACTTATTTGGACATTATTAAATACAAAATAAAGTAATGTACAATTCTAAAATAAAAATCAAGGTGACTCTTTAACACTTGGCATGTTGCCCAGGAAATCCAACCATGCTACATTAATGTACTTAATTATTTGGAAAAAGTAAAATTCCTTGGGACAAATTATTCCCATGACTAAACAACATGCCATTTAAACATCAATTTTATAACTTAACTGCTTTGCACAGAGCAGGATCATTTTAAGGTTTCCAAAAGGTCTAAATATATGCTAGTCTTCTAAATGCATGATTATATCCTGGAAATTTTCAGCATAAATTAACACTTAAAAAAATCTAGCTGATACCATGGGATCAAGTAGAAAGCAAATGTTTTGGGAATGATAATGGCAACAAATGTACAAACGTGTTTGTCACAATGGATGTATGTATGGATTGTGATAAGAGTTGTATGAGCTCCCAATAAAATGATTTAAAAAAATCTGACTTCACAATCCTCAATTCACTCGATGGATTATTACAAGAAATGAGGATGAGAAGGGAAGGCAGAGACAGATGATACACTTTCCCAGGACATCATTGATCAATGACACATTATTGAAAAGAAAAAAGAATTATGATTCCTGAAACTTACTGGGTAGTTCCATCCTGTCCTATAGGTTTGCTATGATTAGCATCAACTCAATGGTAATGAAATTGGGTTTTTTTCTTTGGGGGGGGGGGGGCATCACTGCTCTCCGGTGGTGGGAGTAGGAGGCCCAGCCCCACTGCTGGAATTGAATGAGTTTGGTTTTTTAATTTAGAATTGGAGGACTGAGCCCCGATGGTGTAGTGGTTGAGTGTGGGACTGCAGCCCACTGGCTAGGTGGTTCAAATCCAGCAGCAGCTCTCTAGGAGCAAGGTTGGGCTTCCCACTCCCACCAGAGGGCAGTGATGCCCCCCCAAAAAACAAACAAACAAACAAAATTTAGAATTGGACAGCTTGGGATAAACAACCCAGAGGAGAAAACAACAGGATCAACGGTTCCGGGTAGGGAGTGGAGGATGAGAAAGGGGGTGTCAAAAAACCCAGGGATAAGGGTACAACAAATGATCTAAAAATCAATGGCAAGGAGGGCAGAGGATGTCTGGTGGGGCTTGACCAAGGGCAATGTAGCCCTGAGGAATTATTGAAACCTGAATGAAGGCTGAGCGTGATAGTGGAACAAGAGGAAAGTCAAAGGAAATAGAGGAAAAAGGAAAGAGCTAGGAGGCAAAGGACATTTATAGAGGCCTAAATATAGGCATGTACATATGTAGATATATTTATATATAATGATAGAGAAATAGATCTATGTACATATATTTATATGTTAAGTATTAAGGTAGCAGAGGGACATTGGGCCTCTACTCCCTCAATTCAAGAACACTTTGTTCTAATAATCCGGTATTCTCTGATGCTCATCTTCCCTGACACAATCGCCAAGGACAAAATGGGTGCATAAGCAAATGTGGTGAAGACAGTTGATGGTGCCCGGCTATCAAAAGATAGACTTTGAGGCGCTCTCCAGGACTGAGTTAATGCTGTCTCAAAAAGCCAAATGTCAACTCCAGGCAACCCTACGTGGTTCAGAGTAGAAGGCGCTTTTCAATGATTGTGATTTTAGGTAAAGTGACCTGACATCTTGCTTCTTAACAATTTAACAATGTCCCGCGTTGTTTAATTTTATTTTGAAATTAAAATATATTACAATACTATTCTTGTGTTCTATGAAAATTTTGGTTGCTCCATATAGACCAAATTTTTAATTAAGAAGCCCCCCCTGCCCTGTAGTGGTGTCCCACTTAAAATCTAGTCACTTTCTATTTAGGGGAAGTAATCCATCACACCAGAAAGTTCCATTGCCTGATAGCCTCTTCTCAAAGAAGCTAACACTACAGTATGTGCTCCCACAGTTGTGATCCCCACTCCATCAACTTTCTCAAAAACAGAAGCAGTATGTATAAAGTTCATTTAAACCCCTTATTTTCCTAAGAACACAGTCCCTGGGATGTGGGCTCATTCTTTTTCTAAGTCTGTCTTTAAATAGATTTGTACGTAAGTCAGAATAGATAAGTATGGTTGACATCAAACATCAGTTAGTCAAACGTTTGTCTCAGTATATACTACATAGTGTACTTTTTTGTATAAGAGGTTTATATACAAAGGGGAATCCATAATGTACTTTCTATGCTTAAAAAATTAAAGCATTATTTCTCCATGCATGAAAAATTAAAGTTACAATAACTACCACCTTTAACATTGTAATTGTAACGATAATGGTTCTTTGAAGCACACTGCAAAATAGCATATTTGCTATTACAAAACATTTAATACATCTCAAAATTAAAATATAATAGATTTTAAAGGGGCTGTTTTGTGACAACAATCTGTAATCCATAAAAAAGTTAAACACACACCCCAGAAGTTAAGTTCTCCTGCCTCCACCCGTGGATTTCTTTGGTAGTTATGGTATATTCTACATATTTTTTACAATACATAGGGTATAAGATAATTTTTCCCACAATCAAATTCTAGGGTAATTTTTCATGGTGGGCATTGTACAAGAAACAATAAACAGATCAATGCCTACAATAAGATTTCAGTAAACTGAGACCCCAAAAATTCATGTCTCATGAGAGGGCTATCTATACCTCCACCACTCAGATATATCTGCTTTCTCCCAAGCTACTACTATAAAATATTGCTTTTTAAAATCCATAGATAACATAGACTTAGTTACATAGATCACTCAGAGAAATGAGTCTAGTCCTTATAGGGTATTTGGGGTACGAAGGTTTTAGCCCAGAAGTCCACTTCTTTTATAGAAGGCATTTCTACAGATATGTAATAGCAGCAACTCTTATATAGATGATTAGTTACATTTACCATTAAGTAATAACTTGCATAAGCCAACATTTTATTTTTAACCTACAGATTAATAAAAGGACTATTCCCCGTTTAAGGATTGCTGGTTCACAATAAAAGCATATAAATGAGGGATTTATACCCTTACAATAAGTAAAGTTGTATAATAGTAGAGTATATGACACCACCAGCATTTAAACAAAATTCTGTTTTATAAGAGCTTTATTGTATAGCACACAAAAAACTTACACAGAAAAAACTTCTCAAATTAAAATTTATATCATCCTAGGATAGATTCAATAGGATAAGGACAAAAAGCATAGTATACTCAAAACCAAAATTTAATACTTAAAGAGGGCAAAGTCACTTTTAATTTCATGGACATTTACCTTATGTGATGCATTTCTCTAGCACCCAGCCCATGTGTAGACTGTTTATAGGAAAGGGAGTTTGAGCTATTATTCACGCTCACAAAATTACAGCTGCCCATTTAGTCCACAAGGGACAAGTGTGTAAGACAACATTGTAAATGCTGTTTTGGTAGCACAGAAAATCTGCAGAATAAACAGATTTGTACAAAAGGAATAATTAATGTGAGTTGTGGTTTATGAAGAAATACTCTAGTTTAGGTGACCTCATAGTGACTGCAGGAGTTAGTCTTTACTTCCCTCCAAACTAAGTTGGATACTTCCCAACTTAAATAACAGCTACTGTTTATTACTCCTAGATATCACATTTTTTTTCAGCTTTAAGATAAAATACCTATCAAAAACCAGAATAACTAATCCCATTGCTGTCAAATTCATTCTGACTCATAAGTCAACTTAAAATACAAGCTGGTAAAGGGGTTTAAGACCTACTGTTTGCTCTAGGAAAACACTTAAAACAAAATAAAAAACAAATTGATAGTTTCCAAAAGCAAAGGAGGAATACTGTATTTTAACCATCAAAAGAAAGAAATGGATATAAAGAATGCTGCTGACACATCGACATATATCTGAATTTGCCTTTCCTTCCATGTCTGTGTGTCTATCTTACTGTGTTTCTCCCCCACCCTTCAAGTCTTGTATATCCACCCCCCACCCCCACCCCAGCAGCCTGTCAGTCTTTTTTATACTCAGTAACTCACTTCCCAAGTACTGATATTCAGAGAAAGCATTTTATCAGATTGTAGCTTATAGCAAAATGAATTACAAAACAGTCACAAAAAGAAGGGAAAGTATGAACATGGATTCAAGTATCGGGAGAAAACAGATAAAATATAAACAAGTTAAACCCACGTACTTTAAAAAATCATTTTAGATGCCCTCCCCCAAAAAATAACAAAAAACAAAAATAATTTTAATTTTTAAAATTTGGGGGGGGGGGCGGGGCGGTCATCACTGTCTTTGTGGTTGTGGGCACTACCCAGTGCTGTTCCTGAGAGCCGCCCCTGGATTTGAACCTCCAAGCCCGCAGGCTGCAATCCCGCACTCAACCACTTATGCCACCAGGGCTCAGCCCACAAAAATAATTTTATTGGGGCTCATAAAACTCTTTTCGCAATCCATTCATCCATGCATCTATTGTGTCAAGCACATCTGTTGTCCTCACTATTCTCAAAACATCTGCTTTTCACTTGAGCCCTTGGTATCAGTTCTTCATGTTTTTCTCCTCCCTTCCCGTTCCCTCCTCCCTCATGAACCTTTGATAATTTATAAATTATTATTTTGTCATGTCTTACACTGTCCGATGTCTCCCTTCACCCATCTTTCTGTTGTCCATCTCCCAGGGAAGGGGTTATATGTAGATCCTTATAATTGTTTCCCCCTTTCTACCCTACCTTCCCTCCACCCTCCCAGTATCGCCACTCTTACTACTGGTCCTGAAGGGATCATCTGTCCTGTATTCCTGTTTCCAGCTCTTCTCTGTACCAGTGTACCTCCTCTGGTTTAGCTGGACTTGTAAGGTAGAACTGGGGTCACAACAGTGGGGGGAGCATTTAAGAACTAGAGAAAAGTTGCATGTTTCATCGTTGCAACACTGCAAGCTGACGGGCTCCTCTCCTTCCTGAGATCCTTCTGTAAGGGGAGGTCCAGTTGTCTACAGATGGGTTTTGAGTCCCCCACTCCACACTTACCCTCATTCACACATACTTTCAGTTTCCTTTAAAATGTGAAAATTCGCCCTGAGGATGTCCTTGCACAGAGCTGCTAAGGAACTCAGAGGAATGTAGGGGCAACAACAGCTCGTGACATTATGTCCCCTGGTTGGAGCATATCGCAACAGAGGGCAATACTGGTGACACATGGTGGGGAGTGAATCTAGTCTGAAACCCCCACAGTGGGGTGATCCAAGAAGGGGATGTAACAGATCAGCAATGGGAGCAAAGCAAAGTCACCAAGCCCCTAAAGAACCCCTAAAATATACTTCAGGCTAGTGTGTATGTATATGTGGAGGGCAATTCCTGGAACTCCCAGGAGTCATGGAGAGATAGCCATAAAGGTCAACAGACAGATCTGAAATTATGCATGCTTTGGGTTTTGGGTTGGTTTTTTTTGGCTAGTTATTTCTTTTTCTCCTTTTAGTCACTCTTTTTTCCTTTTGATTCGTCTCTGTTATTGTTGGTTTGCCTGTCTACCTAAGTTAGGCATGGGAAGCAAGCCTAAGGAGAAAGCAAGGGGACGTAAGGTTCTGGAGAGACTTGTGGGGAGGGGAAAGTGGGGGAAGGGAGTGCTGAGTAAACACCACCATAGACGGGTATGATAGTTACATAACCTGGTGTCAATTTGGAACTTGAGTGGATTAAGTGTGAAGGGGTGGAGTCTGTCAATTGGATCATAGCCAATGAGGTCTCTGTGTGGGCATGGCCTTCTGGGAACTCCTTTTTTTCTTCCTTGGAAGTGGGAGACATTCTATCTCCCTGCTCACTCCGAGACATTTCTGACAAGAAGCCACATGAATCTACCCTTATTCAGCCAGAGGCCTGAGAGCTAGAGAAGCCACATGGAGACCACTGCCAGCACTGAGATGCTTACATTGCCACTGGATCTACAAGACTTCCTACCCACTGACCTGTGATTGTCCTGCATTCAGCATCATTGAATGTGTTTCATGAGTCTGAAAAGGACTTTATAGATTGGTAAAGGACATATGGGCTAATGGAACTTATGGACTTGATCTGGACTGGACTGGGATATTTTCTCAATATTCAATTGCTCTTGTACATAAGCCTTTTTCTTAAACACATATGCGTGTCTATGAATTTCTCTAGTCAACCAAGACTAACACAACAGGGGAACAACTGGGAAATTAAAATCAACAATGATTAAGATATAGAGATCTTGCGGGAGTTGGAGCAACAGCAATCTAGCTGAGAAGAATTACTAAGAAGCAAAAGACTGAGCATAATGGAACAGGAAGAAGGTAAAAGAAAAGGAAACAGAGGAAAAATCTAGGAAGCAAAGGTATAGATAGAGGTATAAACAGGGTGTGTACATATGTAAATACATTAATTCATAAAAATATGTGTTGGCCTATGTTGTAGATGAACATTGGGCCTCTGCTCAAGCCCTGCCTCAATGCAAGAACACTTTGTTCTAACAACCTGGCATTCCGTGATGCTCACTCTTCTGGCACTATCCCTGAAGCCAAAATGGTGAACACAGAAATGTGGTGAAGAAAGCTGATGGTGCCCAGCTATTAAAAGACACAGCATTGGGGTTCTTAAAGGCCTGAAATTAAACAAACGGACATGTAGCAGAAAGCAATACACCCACATGAAAGAAGCACATCAACCTATGCAAGGAGGTATCAACAGGATCAGGTAACAGGCATCAGAAGACTCCAAACAAACAAACAAACCCATATTGCTGAGCATGAGCAGGGTCGGAGCAGAGACATAAAACCCATCTGTAGATAGTGAAACATCCCTGTCAAGCAGGGCACAGTATAGCACCGATGAAACACAATATTCCTCTGGTTTCTTCAGACATCCTTGCTCCCTACTATCATGACCCCAGGCCTGCCTTCCACTTCAGGCTAGACTGGAATCTGTACACTGGTACAGATAAGAGCTCATGATACATGGAATCCAGGTCAGATAAAACCTGAAGGAACAGAAATGGGGGTAGGGTTACCAGGAGAGTATAGGTAAGGGGGGAAAACGAGAAGAGGGAAGAGAAGGGGAACCAATCAGTATGACTGACACATAACCACACACACCCCAACAGGAAGGGTGGGGGGATGAAGAACAAAAACCATGGGGGAAGGCTAACAGCAGTGGGTGTAAGACATGAAAATAATTTATATTTTATCAAGGGGTCACCAGAGGGGTAAGGGAGGAAGGGAAAAATAGAACCTGATACCAAAGGCTCAAATAGAAAATAATGACGGCAACAAATATACAAATATGTTTGATACAATTGAAAAGGAATTGATCAAAATGATCTACATATAACCCCCTCCCCGGGGGACAGACAACAGAAAAGTGGGTGAATGGAGACACCAGTCAGTTTAAAACATGAAAAAAAATTATAAATTATGAAGGGTTCATAAAGGAGGGAGGGTGAGGGAAAAAGTGAGGAGTTAAAACCAAGAGCTCAAGTAGAAAGAAAATGTTTTTAAAATGATGATGGCAACATATGTACAAATGTGCTTGATGCAATGGATATATAAACTGGGATAAGAGCTGTACAAGATCCCAATAAAATTATTTTTTAAATTGATGTATGGATTGCTATATGAGCTGTAAGACTCCCCCCCCCAATAAAATGACCTTCAAAAAATAAGTACAGTGTAGTAACAATGAAATATGCAACTTTCCTCTAGTTCTCAAATGCTTCCTCCCACCATCATGATCCCAATTTTACCAGACAGATCCAGCTAGACCAGGGGATGTACACTGGAGTAGGAAACATGGTGAATTTAGGATAGATGATCCCTCAGGATTAGTGGTGGGAGTGGTGATACTGGGAGGGTGGAGAGATGGTGGAATAGAAAGGGGAAACCAGTTTCAGGGATCTACATACATTTAACATCCTCCCTGGGATACAGACAATAGGGCAGTGAGTGAAGGGACACACTGGACAGTGTACGATATGAAAAAGTAATAAGAATTTGTAAATTATTAAGGGTTCATGGAGGAGGGGAGGCGGGAAGGGAATTATGGGGAAGTGGTACTAGGGCTTAAGTGGAGGGAGGATGTTTTGAGAGTGATGATGGCAACAAGTGTGCAAATGTGGCCTGTATACAATTGATGTATGAATGGATCGTGATGGGGGTTGTATGAGCCCCCAATAAAATGATTTATTTTAAAAAAGGAGGGGGAAAGAGGAGCTTATACCAAGGAATCAAGTAGAAACTATTTGGCAATGAATATGGCAACATGTATACAAATATGCTTTATACAAATGATGTATTGAATGTTATAAGAGCTGTAAGAGTCCCCAATAAAATCATTGAAAAAAATTGTGAAAATCCAAATACATACCATACGTACGAGCTTACTAAAATCCAGGTTCTATATAGATTCATTTATCAAACTTTCAATACTTTTAGGGCACATTACTTAATCTCTTTCAGCTTATTTCCTCATCTTTAAAATCAGCTAATTAAAGTTATGAGGATTACATGCAATAATACTTGTAAACACTCAGGCTGTCCCAGAAGCACAGCTGTTAATACCAACCTGTAATCCAAAATATCAGGTGCTGTGAGCATCATTCTTTTTATATGCCGAGCAGCTGAACTTTCTCTTCTTAAACTAAGAACTTCAAGATTTCAAAAGATTAAACATCTTCCACATCTTTTAGTTTTCTAGGACGACTCTGCCAATCACATGTGCCCAGTGCATACTAGTACTGAGCAACAGTAAGGCAGAACCAGAGGCCAGAAGCAACATTCATAATCAACAGCTGCAGCGAGATTATCCAGAGCTGGCCTTATCACTGGAGCAGACATCTAGAATCACAGAACTTCCTGATGCCGTCACCCTTTAATACAGCTCCTCATGCTGTGGTGACCCTCGCCCCCCAACCATAAAAATATTTTCGTTGCTACTTCATAACTATAATTTTGCTACTGTTAGACTCAGGCGATCCCTGTGAAAGGGTCGTTCCACCCCCAGAGGTCGGCGACTCACAGGTTGAGAACCGCCAGTCAAGTTGGTACGAGGCTCCTCACGGGGCTTGTGTGCAAGGTGCAATATAGCACTGTTTCTGGCTACTTAGCCTTGTATCTGGGTTCCTAACCTATGTAACAATTTGATGAGCCAGTGAATTCCATCCAGGATTATAAAAAAATACATGATTTGCTTGAATTGATTTTTAACAACCAAATCATCAGATAAAAGTTATATCTCTTTTTCTTTTTTCTTTTGTGCATCACTGCCCTCTGGTGGTGGGAGTAGGAGGCCTAGCCTTTGCTCCTGTGGAGTTGGAATTGAACCTCCATCCCAGTGGGTCGCAGTCCCACGCACAACCACTACGCCACCGGGGCTCAGCCCCAAAGTTATATCTCTTCTCATCAGCCCCCCTAAAAGTTATTTTCCTGTTCAGCCCATGGAGGGTTTTTCTTTTTTTTTTTTGGGGGGGGGGGGTAAAGAAAGGTGAGAAATATCAAATTCAGTACTTTCCAAAGTGGGCGATACTGCCCCCTGGGGGGGGGCACTAGAACTACCCAGAGGGGCTACAAAAGCAATACTCATACTATATCCTATATTATGGGTTATAGTATTATAGATTAGTGTTAGAGGTTAAAGTGTTTAATGCCAGGTGGGTATCAAGTAATTTTTTTTCAGAAAAGGGAGTGGTAGGCCAAGTAAACTTGGGGAGTTATGTTCTGTGTAACTTTAAGATTATATTAAAGACCCTTGTCAAAGGAACTGATGACATGGGAAAATGACTATATACAAAAGGACAAAGTAGTCCTTATTGAGGAACGAGACATGACTTCAAAATGCCGGAAAATGTTTTGGAAATATGAAGAGACTTCAAAAAGTCCATGAAAACACCCTGTTATTTTTCAGTTCCATTTTCCCACAAATATTCTGAATGCTCTTTGTAGTTTCAATAGTATTTTTTTACTAACAGAACTTCCCCTTGAGGTTCTATAGAGAATTGCTCTTCCCCATTCAAGAGTCCATAAGTATTATCAAAAGGCCATATAAATATTTTTAAGTTGTTTTAATAAACAACTGAATAAAATATATACTTCATAAAATTACTAAAGTATCAGTTAAAACAGCACAGCAAATCAGACTTCTTTGGGGTAAGGCTTTTTTGAAGCTAGTCATTCTTTATGCAGGGTCTAGAATGTGACAGCTCAAATCTGTTAATTTTATTATTTGCCAATATAAATTTAATACCAAGTACACTGAAGAGGTGAAACTATGTGCCTGTAAAAGTAGCTTTTTGTGTTTTACATCTCAGGAGTCAGTTGCCATATACAGCTTAAACTACGCTTTAACAACTATAAGAACAAGGGCTGAGCCCCGGTGGCATAGTGGTTGTGCGCGGGACTGTGGCCCACTGGGTTGGAGGTTCAAATCCAGCAGCAAGGCCGGGCCTCCTACTCCCACCACCAGAGGGCAGTGATGCCCCAAAAACCAAAAAACCAAAAACAAAAACACAAAAAACAATATATATACTTCAAGAATATTTTAAAAATCAAAATGGTATTTTAAAAAAGTAACAACCTTTTCTGACTAAGATTTAGATTATACAATAAAGTTCAGCATTTGGAAACATACACCAATGTCTAAAGTATACTGTAACAAAGTTTCAGAATTTTTGGGTTCATCAATTTTCAAGCTCAGGTTATTAGGGCCATAAGTTAGACAATTTACCCAAAGAATTTATCTTTTGATTACTGGCTGCATGCTGTCATTAGAACGTCTTTCTCTCACTCTTCAAATGAAGCAAAACTAAAGTTAATTGAAATAGGTATTGATGCCTAGATTTAAAATAAAAAGAAATTCAAAGTTCACTCACTGCCATTGAGCTGGTTTCCAATGCACAGCAACCTTGTAAGAAAGGGCAGGGCTGCCCTTGTGGGGCCCTGAGACTATAAATCTTTATGGACACAGAAAAGTCTTATCTTCCCCCAAAGAGTAGATGGAAATTTCGAACTGCTGGCCTGTGGCTAGCAGTTCAACACACAACCAACTAGTCAAGGCAAGTGATTTCAAAATCAACTGTTTACTCTCTGTAATAGTAATAAAGTTCTGATTTATGAGAATTTAAAAGCAGTTTAAATGTATGAATGCAGAAAAATCATAAAGAAATGGAAAAAGGGCTGAGCCCCGGTGGCATAGTGGTTGTGCGCAGGACTGTGGCCCACTGGGATGGAGGTTCAATTCCAGCTCCCAGGAGCAAAGGCTGGGCCTCCTACTCCCACCACCAGAGGGCAGTGATGCCTAAAATTTTTAAAAAATTAAAAAAAAAATAAATGGAAAAACATTTAATAATGTTCAAAAATTCCTTTTGATGTAACAACCAGGATGTTTGTAAGCTAAAAACCATTTTGCCTCTATACTAAGGGTAACTTCATTCATCACCAATTAAAATTTATTATCTGTTATTTATATGTGCTCTAAGAACACAACTTGTACCTAAACACCATTATTTAAAATTATCTCAATGAAAAAAGTTTTCTTTTCTGGTCACAATCCACTCACCTTATAAAAGGACAATATAATTCCTTAGGAAGAGATTAGCAAAACAGTAAGGAAGAAAACGTTCCTGGAGAAAGATGAGGCTGTCTACCCTGGCTAAGATTTACTGTCTTAGAGAGCATAAAGAGAAACTCTAATCTGTTTTAAAGGGTTCACTGAGTCGGAATTCACTTGATGGCAGGGGGCTGTGCTAAACAGAGCACGAGCCTTCTCTTCATCTACATCTTTTTATTCACACTTGTCCAAAGCAGTTCTACAACTCAGCTATACATCTATTTTTAAGAGACCTGGATGCTGGGCTTACAAGGGTGCAAAGTCTATCTCTAAATTATTACACACTCTTATGAGGAGTAACTTATGCTATGAAATAACAACTGTTACAAAGCATTTTTTTCAAATGGTCCTAGTAAACTGTCAAAATAAAGTACAAGAACAAAAAGTACATGAAGTCTAAAAGAGAACAGAATGTATGTATATGCACAGTGACAAAGATGGTTTACAGCAAGAACAGCAAACCCAAAGCACATGCATTGCTATTTTCAATCCTTTAAAACTGGGCAGACAGACAAGGGGTGGGGCAGTTCTGCAGAGCCTAGTGAAAGCCTCCTACTTCTCTAGATGACCATGAGAAAGCAATGGAAGTGTCAGACCTCTTTTTACAATGGTTGGTTGTGGAGGGGGGGGGGGGAACCAATATGGAAGGAATGATTATAAGGAAAACTAACCATACAGGCAGCACACACTAACTAGGCTCCTTGTTTCCAGTGGGTTATCTATTGGTTTCACTTAATCCTGAACAAATTTTCTAACCACCAATATTATATCCATTTTAAAGATGGAAAAAACTAATGTTAAGAGAATTTTAAGCAGTTATGTATATAATAAGTGATAGAACTTTAACTCTAAACCAGACCTGAGCATGTACCACTCTTCTTTACAATGGACCAAGGAATTCAACAACTGACCCAACTCTCTACACCTGAATGGAGAAAAATAATTCCTAGATTAGTTTTTTCAAATAACTTTTAAAGCATTTAAGTAATATCACTCTTCTAATTTGAAGTGTTGAAAACATAGCAAATGAACCAAAATTTCAATCCTTTCATTACCTTTGTAACGAATACTTTATTAGTATCTTATATGTACATCTCTGTGTTTAGTTCTGCTCATTACAAATGAAGTTTGGGTCAAAATGTGTGAAAACATTTGGTTGGAACAACCAATTTTAAAATTATTGAAATGATGATGAGATGATACCTTGGGGACATGTTCTCTAGAAAAGCAAAAACAGTGAGTCATACGTACACACACCAACGACAACAAAAAATAGGGCTGACTTATCTTAGGGAAATGGATCACCTGGTTGTAGAGGCTAACAAGTCCCAAGTTCATGAATTGGACATTAGGTTAGAGGTTTCTCCTGACTCTACTAGTTACAAGAGTCAACAAATCCCAAGGTCAGCAGGCATTGTGGCAGGCCATTGAATAAAGTCTTTTTTTTTTTTTTTTTTGGCATCACTGCCTTTTGGTGGTGAGAGTAGGAGGCCCAGCCTTTGCTCCTGTGGAGCCGCTACTGGAACTGAACCTCCAACTCAGTGGGCCGCAGTCCCACACACAACCACTACGCCCACCGGGGCTCAGCAGAATCTAATCTTAAGAACCAGACAGAGGTCAGATGATGATAAGCTAATGGTAGGATCCAGTGTGAGCAAAAGGCCATAGGGTTTTGCAAGAGGACCCATATATATTGGGTACCGGCCACATTCTCAAGGAAACTCCCTTTCAAGTGACTAGCTAGTCATAGCAGATCACATTAGGGAGGTGAATATATTAGATCAAATCTCAAGATGGTAGATCAAATCTACATTCCCAAACTACATTACAACTGTGAAGTCGCTGAGAATTGTGGTCCAGTGAAGTTGACACACAACCGTAACTATCACAACAACTATATTTTGTTCTTGTTTGCATCCAGAATCCTAGGTACATGAGTAAGTGTTCAGTAAACTAAATGGAATAAAGAGGGCTTTCTTTTCTCTATCCACAGTCTTTGAAAGAAGAATTTAATACATACTCAAACTCACTGCCATCGAATTGATTTCAACTCATAGTGATCCTATAGGACCCCTGTGGGTTTTCAAGACTCCTGCAGATGGCTGGTGGCTTGGAATTGCTTACAGTGCGGTCAGTAGTCCAACAGTCAATCGGTACGCCACCAGGGTTTCCTTCATACAGCAGAGTCAAAAGAGAAGATAAATCATGTTAAACATCAATTTTTTGACAGGCTGAATATAACACTTTTTAGGGGCAAAAGGGCTATGAGCCCTGACTACTGATACTTGTTTAATATGATTCCTTATGTTTAAAGAGCTTATATATTTCAAGTATATTTAAAGGTTTAATAGGTTTAAACAAACCAAGGGAGTCCTGCTGGCTTGGTGGGTTATGCACTGAGCCAGTAATGTAAGGTCAGCAGTTTAAAACCACCAATCATTCCGAGAGAAACAAGTTTGCTGTCCCTGTAATGAGTTAGCGTTTTGGAAACCAACAGGGGCAGTTGTATAGGGCTGCTGAGTCAGAATCAACTTGGTGGCAGTGAAGTAGTTTTTTTGTTTGTTTGTTTGGGGGGTAGGGTGGTGGTGGTCACAAACTGAAGACACTACTGCTCAAGATTGAAGTTTTTCACATAAATGTCACATAACCTGCTAATGTCTGTCAACATCATTTTAGAGCACTTTCATATGCAAGCTTTAAAAGAGTTAACTACTTTAAATACCGGTAGCTAAACAACATTTTTCTTTTTTTTGTTTTTGTTTTTGTTTTGGGCATCACTGCCCTCAGGTGGTGGGAGTAGGAGGCTCAGCTTTTGCTCCGTGGAGCTGGAATCGAACCTCCATCCCAGTGGGCCGCAGCCCCGCGCACAACCACTACGCCACCAGAACATTTTTTTTTAATTTTCACTCTTAAGTTTCAATGATAATATTATAGTAAGCAGTGTCCCCATAAGGATGAAAAATAGATGGACTGAGAGACAATATGGAGACATTTAAACATATAAAGAGGTTAAGAGATTTTAAACTCAAGAGTTTTAGTTCTCTGGTGCGAATGTTAACAGAACTATCACAAATGGATGTCTTGAACAAGGGAGAATTTATTCTCTTGAAACTCAGGAGGCTAAAGGTCCAAATTCAGGGCACCAATACTATTATTGAAGGCTTTTTCTCTGTGTCAGCTCTGGGGACTTGGGAGTTCCAGGGATACCTACATGTCTTGGAATCATCAATCTTCCCTTCAGTCTAGGTGGTTCTCAGAATAGCTACCTCAGGCCCAAAGGAAGCACAACATTCTCAGCTCTTCTTTCGTGGTGGTAATCAGTTCTCTCCTCCTTTGCCTGCCTCTCTTCTTTTATCTCTTATAAAAGGGGATGCAGGCCATTCCCCAACCCCGCCCCAGGGAAACTTCCTTTATCTCATACTAGGGCTATGATCTAAGTAAGGTTGTTGTATTCCATCTGAATTCCCTTACAATTGACTGATGACATTATATCACATCATGAGGGATAATGACATCATTTCAAAAGTAAACTACACTCACTGCCATTGAGTCACGTCCACGCATAGTGACCCTACAGGACAGGGTAGAATTGCCCTTGAGAATTTTCTGTAATTCTTTATGGACATCCTTACATAATGCCAAGCAACTGAGAATCATGACTCAGTCAAGCTGACATGTATTTTGCGTGAATACAATTCAATCCATGACAGCAGGCATTCTGGCTTCAGACTCATATCCCAAATTACCATAAAGCAATGCTTCGCAATAATGAGTACACAGTTATTGGGTTTTTGGCACAGTACTCAGTAGAAATTAGGAATTAAGGACACAATGACAGTACATTTGCAAGAAAAGATATTCAACTAACTTGGATGGATGGTTCATTTATTCAGCAAACAATTAGTATCTGCTGTGGTTCAAGTCCTACGCATTACCACCATTAGAATGCAGGCGTGTTCCCCACACTTTGAAAACTCTCAGTCTAAGCAAGAAAGTTGTGGACACGACTTACATAATAAGTATCAAACAATTATTCACAGATGTGAGGGAATAATTAACTGCCGGAGTACTCAGGAAGGCAGTAGTGATTGCCATACCCATGCAGGCAGCCCAGGTTCAACTGCCAGCCCACGTACCTCCTAGACATCAACCACACAGAACTCACAATCACCGAGCTAAAAAGAGCAAAAATCATCTAAGGTAAGTACACATCATTTTCTTCTAACTAGCTTCATCTGATCATTCTTAGAACTTCCAGTTAGTAGTAAGGTCAACAGTACCCAATACTTTTCTTGTAATATTAACTGGTACAGTAACAGTACACAACTCACTAGCCACTTTGTGCAAGCAACAAATTTTAAGCCTGTTTAAAACCACCTACAAATACACTATTCCCCACTATTTCATTATTCCCCAAATATATGTATGTATACAAAGGGGTTTTTTTAAGTTTGTAGATATGTCCCATTACTTTTTAATCTTATTTTTCACAAGCATTTTGAATTCTGTTGTACATTTGTACATTTAAATAAAAGCACTCACATTTTTGCAACTCTTTGTTCAAATATAAATTTGGGCACTTTGAATAATTAGCACTTGTAAGTGCAGTGTTGGTGGGAATTTAACTTAATATTTAAATGTGAATGTCAAATGACACACATGGATAAACTGAAAGGCTATTTCATGGAAAAATATACAAAGTATTTGACATGCTAAAGAAAACAGGAAACAATCTTATCTACAAGAACTGCAGCAACTTGCAACATTTTAAAAGTCACATTTTTGTGGGTACAAATCCACCAACTAAATATAATTTAATTTTTTTTTTTAAGGCATCACTGCCCTGGTGATGGGAGTAGGAGGCCCAGCCTTTGCTCCTGGGAGCCGGAATTGAACCTCCATCCCAGTGGGCCGCAGTCCCGCGCACAACCACTACGCCACCGGGGCTCAGCCTTAAATATAATTTAATTAATGTATTTCTACACAAAACCAAGAATCACAGTCCAGAAAAAGCAAATGATTCAAAGTACAAGGTTAAAAACATGAGCAACTACATCAGAACCTACTATATTAAAAAAAATTAATGAAGTACTTTTGATATAATGGTAAAGACTATGGGCCTTAGCTTGCTTTTCTAGAAGTACTAATGATCTATGCTGGTCTATAATACATACTATTACTTTTACACAACACATGTGTTATGTGTTATGAATACATGTGGGTTGATTTGTTTTTGCAAATTGTGCAATCCCCCCCCCTTTTTTTTCTTGCATCACTGCCCTGGTGGGAGTAGGAAGTCCAGCCTTGCTCCTGGAGAGCTGCTGCTGGATTTGAACCATCGACCCTGTGGGCTGCAGTCCTACACACAACCGCTGTACCACCAGGGCTCAGCGCAATCCCTTCTTACAAAAGTTTCCTATGCATGCTATAGAAGAAAACAATTTTACATGTACTATAAAAGCTAGTGAACAGGGCTGAGCCCTGGTGGCGTAGTAGTTGTGCGTGGGACTACGGCCCACTGGGATGGAGGTTCAATTCCAGCTCCACAGGAGCAAAGGCTGGGCCTCCGACTCCCACCACCTGAGGGCGGTTATGCCTAATAATAAAAGAAAAAAAATTTAAAAGCTAGTGAACAATAAAGTATTTTGTTTGTTTGTTTGTTTTGGGGGGGCATCACTGCCCTCTGGTGGTGGGAATAAGAGGCCCAGCCCTTGCTCCTGTGGAGCTGGAATTGAACCTCCATTCCAGTGGGCCGCAGTCCCACCCACAACCACTACGCCATCGGGGCTCAGCCCAACAATAAAGTATTTGTTGTATTATTCATATTGCACACACCTATACTCAAAGAGAAAGAGAGTAAAAAATACAGTGCCCATTATCACCTGGGAACATGAGGGAAACTCATGAGACAAGACTCTTGCACTCAAAGTGTTTCAAATACAGCTGTGTGAAACTGAGAGAAAGAAGTGTATGTGGTGGAGCTGCCAATTAAGACATGGACAAATTAGCAAGCAACGTAAGACAGTGAAAACACTGAGTATTACACTATAAAATATGAGGGATAGTTATAAATTTAGAAAGGACAGTAAGTAGCATAAAAGAAGCATAGGTCACCTGGCAAACGGATTAAAAAAGCTGTGGTATATACATACAATGGAGTCCTACGCATCACTAAAAAGAACATATGAAGCACATTGCCGCATGGGAAGAACTGCGGGAACTTAGGCTAAATGAAGTACACCAAGCACAAAAGGACAAGGACAAAGTGAGTCTGCTGAGGTAAGCTTTAAAAGAAAATGCAAAAGGGGCATAGGGAATGGACTACAGTATGCGGACACTCCTGGGTGAGGCAGGAGCCAGACCAAATCCAGGAATACATACGTTAGCCAACTGAAAGGGAGGGGGGAATGAAGACAAAAAGAAAAGGGAAATGCATGGCAGGGAAGCAGGGCACTAACCCAGCCACAGGGGGAAAAAGGGGGCCAGACTTCAACTAATGCTCTAGTATGTGAATGCAACATACTGGCATGAACTAGGAAACCAGTGGAGAGGTCTATGGGGCTGGCCCCAACCCCAACTACTTGGACAGCCACCCTCGCCCCAGAAGAATTTACTTTAAAGGACAGCACTGAAGCTGCATCTCAGGGAGAGGGACATGTTTGATCAGAGCACACAGGAGCAAATCGACGGGGGAGAAAGAGACAGTGGAGCAGATCCTGGACCACCAAGTCTTGAGGACAATATCCCTGCTCAGAGCAGCCAGTGCACAGAGGGGCTCATAGGGCCGGCCCCACTAGGAGATAAAACATCCTTCACTGACCCATTGCCCCACAGGAGACAACACTGACACAGTGCAGGAATTACACCCAATCTGACCGTACCACACCAAGGCAAAACACTGAGTGCGTGCAACGGAACAGCAAAAGGAACAGAGACAGAAGTCCCTAGGACGTTCCAAAAATAGACTCTGGGGCCAGGGCATAGCACCTCATCAGACTCAACAGGAAAACACTCCCAAAGGTCAGCAAACAAACCTGTAACTATTCACAGGCTTTTCTTTCTTTCCTTTTTAGTAGCTATTGGTTTTCGTTTGTTGTTGTTTTGGTTTGTTGCTTTGTTTTGCTCTGTCTTGTTTTTGTGCATGTTATTATTTCCACAGGTCTGTCTAGAAAAGATAGGTTGGATAAACAATCTGGAGGAGAAAACAACAGACCAACAGTTCCGGTGGGACATGGGAGAGGGGGAGGTGAGGGAAAGGAAGTAGTGTTAACAAACCCAGGAACAAGGGAACAGCAAGTGATCCAAAATCTGTGATGAGGAAGGTGTCGGGGGCCTGGTGAGGCTTGATCAAGCGCAACGTAACCGAGAGGAATTGCTGAAACCCAAATGAAGGCTGAGCATGATGGTGGGATGGGATGAAAGCAAAAGGAAACAGATGAAAGAACTAGGAGGCGAAGGGCATTTATAGAAGTCTAGGTAAAGGCATGTACACATGTAAATATATTTTTATATGAGGACAGGGAAATAGATTTTTGTGCATATAGTTATAGATTTAGTATTAAAGTAGCAGATGGACATTGGGCCTCCACTCATGTACTCCCTCAATGCAGGAATATCTTGTTCTATTAAAAACTGGCATTCCATGATACTCATCTTCCTGACACGATTGCTGAAGATAAAGCATAAGTAAGTGCCGTCAAGAAAGCTGACAGTGTCTGATTATCAAAAGATGTAGTGTCTAGAGTCTTGAAGGCTTGAAGATGAACAAGCAGTCATACAGCTCAGAAGCAACAAAGCCCACATGAAAGAAGCATACAAGACGGTGTGATCGAAAGGTACCAAAGTAATCAAATATCAGGCATCAAAGAACAAAAAATCTTATCATTGTGTGCTCACCTTCTCAATATGATTGCCGAAGACAAATGGGTGCATGAGCAACTGTGGTGAAGAAAGGTGATGGTGCCTGGCTTTCAAAAGATATAGCATCTGGGGTCTTAAAAGCTTGAAGATCAACAAGTAGCCATCTAGCTCAGAAGCAATAAAAACAAAACAAATCAAATCATTTTAAATGAGGGGCTAGTGTGGAGTGTGGACTCAAGACCCATCTGTAGGCAACTGGACATCCTCTTATAGAGGGGTCGCAGAGAGGAGACAGCCAGTCAGGGTGCAGTGTAGCAACAACTAAATATGCAAATTTCCTCTAATTCCTAAATTCCTCTTCCCCCTACCCCACCCCTATCAAGATCCCAATTCTATCTTATAAATACGGCTAGACCAGAGGATGTACACTAGTACAGATAGGAATTGGAAACAGAGGGAATCCAAAACAGATGATCTCTTCTGGATCAGTGTTAAGTGGGGATACCAGGAGGGTGGAGAGACGGTGGGGTAGAAAGGGAGAACCGATTACAAGGATCTACATATGTATTGGTCCGGGTAGACTAGAGAAACAAAACCACAGATACTCATATGTGTATAAGAAAGAGGTTCAGGGGTGTAAGTGGTTGAGTGCGGAACTGCAGCTCGCGGGCTTGGCGGTTTAAATCCAGAGGCGGCTCTCAGGAGCAGCACTGGGTAGCACCCACGACCACCAGAGGCAATGATGCCAAGTAAGAAAAGAAAGAAAGAAAGAAAAAGAAAGGAAGGAAGAAAGGAAGAAATTTATATACAAGAGCAATTGATCATTTGGAAAACATGTCAGACCAGTCCAATCCACGGTTATAAGTCTGATAACAGTCCATTATCCGATACCAATCTAAAAAGTCCTCTTCAGACTATGAAACACAATGACACCAGGACAATCACAGGCCAGGGGTGCAGAGTCTTGTGTATCCAGGGGTGGTAGAAGTATCTCAGAGTTGGCAGGAGGCTCTCTGTGGTTTCTCAAACATCTCAGCACTGGCAGGAGTCTCTACGTGGTTTTTCTGGCTTCAGAGGTCTAGTTTCATCAGGGTAAGTCCCTATGCCTGCTTCTCTGGATCTCACAGGGCCTTGTCAATAAGAGTGTCTCCAAGGGATGGAGTAGTAAGTCTCTCATCTCCAAGGGAGACATATATACCGATTTCCCAGAATTCTCAGGAGAAAGCCATGCTCACACAGAGGTCACAGTGGCTATCTCCAGACTGACATGCTAAACTCCACCCCTACACTCCCAATCTTCAAACTGACACCAGGTTAGCGACTGTCACAACACATAACCTCTTCCCTAGGGGATAAACAACAGAAAGTGGGTAAAAGAAGATGTCAGACAGTATAAGACATGGAAAAACAACAGTAATTTATAAATGATATATGAAGGGTTCTTGAGGGAGGGGGAAAATGTGGAGCTGATACCAAGGGCTCAAGTAGAAAGCAAATGTTTTGAGAATTATGATGGCAGCAAATGTCCAAATGTGTTTGACACAACGGATATATGCAGGGATTGTGATAAGAATTGTACGAACCCCCCCTGCAAAGTTGTAAATCCTAACACAAAGTATATATGTATATATGAGTCCCCAATAAAATGATTGGGGAAAAATTTTTCACAATTAAAAAAAAATATTGGTCAGAGGACAGAAAAATATTTGAAGAGCTAAATGGGAAATAAACACTATTCTCGTTTCTTCCAGGTTTTGCTATAAGCTTAAAAATTTTAACAAAACATTAAGGGAAAATACAAGTAAGATCAAAAGGAAAGAAACGAGATGAACTGAAATAGAAAAGAATAAATGCAAGCAGAGGGAAGTTTATATATATTTTCAAAAGTTAAACAGATGGGCAATTTATTTTATTTTTATTTTTTTATTTTTTTAGGCATCACTGCCCTCTGGTGGTGGGAGTAGGAGGCCCAGCCTTTGCTCCTGTGGAGCTGGAATTGAACCTCCATCCCAGTGGGCCGCAGTCCCGCGCACAACCACTACACCACTGGGGCTCAGCCCGGACGGGCAATTTTTAAAAGATACTAACAACCATATGAAGATAAGTAAAAAATATGGTTAAGGGTTCCAGTTCATACATACACATGTCTATTCCAAGCAAAACATGCTTACTTAAACATGTTTTTGACAATTTAGGGCTCATGAGTTCCTTCAACTAGAGAAGTCAGGAAAATCATGCAGCCTGACATCTGACCAATGAACTTGAACTTTGCCAGCATGTGTGGGCTATTTTCTTGAGAAACCTTTCTAAACAAATAGACATAGGTAAGTTTCAAAGGCTTTTCTTGTCTAGAGAACAGTACTAATCTGAAACAGTCCCAACCTACTGTAAAAAAATGAAGGTGCACATTACAGGAAGTATGCAGTTACACGACTCAAAATGAGAATTACTGTTTTCATTTATAATTGGAATGGAGAATGTACAAATTAAGAGTTTATGAAAATAGAAGTCATCAAATATTAAATAAAACACATAAAGACAAATAATCTTGGCATTAGTAAGCTTACATTGGCTGGTACAGGGCATCCTGAATCAGTCATCTGTTTTCCTGTGCCGAGAAAGATGAACTGAATAACTATGATGCCCAAGTCATCATCAAAAAGAGTATTACAAGCTCTACCCTGAAGAACAATGCTATGTCCAAATACCTATAAGTAATCTCAGTTATATATTGTTCAAATTTATGTACGAGCCATGAATATCAAAGATGAAGATGCTGAAGATTCAATCAACTTCTGCAGTCTGAAATGGATCAAGCATGCAGACAAGGTCCAATGATCATTACTGAGGATTGACATGGAAAAGTAAGAGACATGGAAAGATTAATAGAAAATACAGCCTTGGGGCTGAGCCCCAGGGTCATAGTGGTTGTGCGTGGGACTGCGGCCCACTGGGTTGGAGGTTCAAATCCAGCAGCAAGGCTGGACCTCCTACTCCCACCACCAGTGGGCAGTGATGCCCAAACCCCCCCCCCCCAAAAAAAAAAAAAAAAGAAAGAAAGAAAATATATCCTTGGGGCTGAGCCCTGGTGGCGTAGTGGTTGTGCGCAGGACTGCGGCTCACTGGGATGGAGGTTTAATTCCAGCAGCAGCTCCACAGGAGCAAAGGCTGGGCCTCCTACTCCCACCACCAGAGGGCAGTGATGCCCCCGAAAAACAAAAAAAACAAAACAAAAACAATAACAACAAAAAAAGAAAATATAGCCTTGATGAGAGACATCCCATCATAAACTGCAAAATAGAACTTTGCAAGACTAATGGCTTATTCATGGCAAACATCTTTTTCGCCACCATAAAAGACCAGTAGAGGGCTGAGCCCCGGTGGCATAGTGGTTGTGCGCGGGACTGCGGCCCACTGGGATGGAAGTTCAATTCCAGCAGTGTGGCTGGGCCTCCTACTCCCACCACCAGAGAGCAGTGATGCCCCCCGCCAAAAAAAACAAAAAAGAAAAGACCACTAGATATGCAGACAAGGAACTCTGGTGGCTTCGTGGTTCCTAGTTGGGCTGCTTGCTAACCACAAGGTCAGCAGTTCTCCTGGCTGCTCCACAGCAGACAGACATGGCTTTCTACTCCCTTAAAGAATTATAGCTTCAGAAATGCACAGGGCAGTTCTGACCTGCCCTATAAGGGCAGTATGAGTTGGCATCAACTAGAGGGTAGCAAGTTTGGTTTGTGCAATATACAAGTTGAAGCTGAAGAAATAAAACACGGCCAAAGCACAAGCTCAGTCCTGCATATCCCACCTCAATTTAGATACTACCTCAAGACACTGAACTTTAATGGCTGAAGACCAAATTAGCTGCTGTGGGATATCATGAAGGATATCATACACAAAAAACTTAAAAGGTCACTAGAGAGAGGGGGAAGGGGGAAAAAATGTACCCAAAAGGGTGTCAGAAAAACCTCTGGAAGTTGGTCTTAAATACAGAGTACGTACCCAAGCCAATGGAAAAAACGAGAGCTAAAAGGAAAATTTCAAAGTGCGGTTCAAGGTGACAAAGTACAGTATTATACTGAAGTGAGCAAAGACTTGAAGTGAGAGAACCAAGGTGAAGACATACTTAGTTTTTCTCACTCTGAAAGAAAAAAAGCTTCAAAAGTTGCAACACAGAAATTCTATGGACAAAATATTTAACACTGCAGGAAGCACTGTTGAAGACAAAAAGAAGACAGTAATAGTACCCTAAAGAACTGGTAGCACATGACCAAGAATCAATAGTACAAAGGGCGGAGTCCAAGCTGCATGGAAGGCACCAGTGAAGAACAAGGTTCCAGGAACTGACAGAAAACCATCTGGTTCACAACCCAACGTCCAACCCTCAAGGTCACCAAGGATCCTAGTAGAAATACAGGCAATATATTATTACAGAAACTAACATTAATTAAAGTTGAGAATTTTTCTGTAACACTCAAATGGATAATCAAATATTCCAATAACTCAAATATGAGTGAGCAAAGTGCATTTATCCAGTATCAGTGTTGCTATTCACTTTTCTAACTTAAAATAACTGGCACCAAAGAAGATTCTTGCAATAGACTACCTTTGTGTGAGAACTTGTGATCTAATTATTGTATGCTGCTAATATATTATCTTTTTCCCCTACCCTTAATATATTAACATTGAAGATACTTCTAAAATATCTGATGGTGGACTATTAACATATACTTTGTTGTTGTCGCTGTTTTTTTTTTTTAGGGGGGGGCATCACTGCCCTCAGGTGGTGGGAGTAGGAGACCCAGCCTTTGCTCCGTAGAACTGGAATCGAACCTCCATCCCAGTGGGCCGCAGTCCCGCGCACAACCACTACGGCACCAGGGCTCAGCCCAACATATACTTTTAAAGGCACTATTTTTTTTTATTTTTTGTACAGAAGGCAAAGTTTTTATACTTCTAACCCTCTCCTAAAGAATTCTGTGTTCTTTGATTTATGTCTCTTCAAGACAACGGTTTTGGCATCCCAAGGGGCTCCACTCATATTACTTTTAAATATTATTTGGGTTATAAGAACAAGCCTGAAGGGGCAAGAACAGTCTAAGTTTCCCCAATGAAATTCTGATAGGACAACCATTGTTATCCTGGAAGAATGAATATATGCATTTTCATGATGGGAAAAAGACTTCTTTGCCACAGTATTCCTGGCTTTTTCCTCATCAATGTAGTTATCCATTTCTTAAAATGTCTTCATGATACGTCCACGATTGTCCTGTGTTTGAAAAAAAAAATCTGACCCTTTGGAGTCCCCCAAATAAGAGTCGCTCTAACCTTCTGAACTGACCTCTCTGATTTGAATATAACTGTCTCAACAGATCCCCTTCGAAGCCACTATTTTGTCTGGATTTTTTTCCCCTAGAGGACACCCTCAGAAGACTAAAACTAGGGTATCACTGAAATAACTTATTTAGGGTTGTTTTTTTTTAAAATAATAAATCCATGCATACATGAACTGGAAAAAAAAAGAAAACCATCTGAAATATTTTTTCCATCTGAAATATTTTAACAACATGGAAGCACTCACTTGTCTATACTCAAAACCCTCAGAAATAGCTTACTGGCTAACTGACTGAAAAGAGTCACATTTGTGCCCATACAAAAAGATATTAATAATACATTGATGCGGATGGGTCTGGTTGAAAGCAGAAAAACTAGAATGATGTTTACTAGAATGCATTTTACTGACTATGTAAAGGCACTGGGACTTTTTGGATCAGTTTATGAGTAACATTGTGATCGACTAGAACTTTCAAAACTCTAAGTATGTTCATGTGGAACCTGTACATAGAGTCTAAGAGGCTGTGCAGCCTGCATTGTTTAAAATCGGGAAAGGTGTGCGTCAGGGTTGTATTCTCTCACATGTTTGTTCAATCTGTATGCTGAGGAAATCATCGGTGAAACTGGATTATATTAAGAGTGCCACATCAGGATTGGAGGAAGACTGATTAACAATCTACCACATGCAGATTACACAACCCTGCCTGCTGAAAGTAAGAAGGAATTGAAGCACTTGCTGATAAAGATCAAGAACTGGCGGAGCCCCGGTGGCGTAGTGGTTGTGCGCGGGACTGCGGCCCACTGGGACGGAGGTTCAATTCCGGGAGTGGGGCTGGGCCTCCTACTTCCACCGCCGGAGAGCAGTGATGCCAAAAAAAAAAAAAAAGAGAGCTCAGATAAAGATCAAGAACTGAAGCCTTTCATTCTGTGATGCTTACCTTCCCTGACACAATCGCTAAAGACAAAATGGGTGTATAGCAAATGTTGTATAGAAAGCTGATGGTACCTGGCTATCAAAAGACATAGCATCTGTGATCTTGAAGGCTTGAAGACAAACAAGCGGCCATCTAGCTGAGAAACAACAAAGTCCACAGGGAAGAAGCACACCAGCCTGTGTGATCATGAGGTGTCAATGGGATTGGGTATCAGGGATCAATGATCCAGAACAAACAAACAAACAAAAAATCTTTATTAGGCTGAGCCCTGGTGGCATAGTGGTTGTGCGCGGGACTGCGGCCCACTGGGTTGGAGGTTCAATTCCAGCTCCCAGGAGCAAAGGCTGGGCCTCCTACTCCCACCACCTGAGGGCAGTGATGCCTAAAAAAAATAAAAAAAATAAAAATCTTTATTGATATGAACGAGGGCTAGTGCAGTGTGGAGACCCAAAGTCCATCTGCAGACAATTGGATAACGCCTTACAGAAGGGTCACAAAAAGACAAACTAGTCAGGATGCAGTATAGCACTGATGATATACAACTTTCCTCTAATTCTTTATTATTCCCCCTCCCCCCAACTATTGTTAACCGAATTCTACCTTACATATCCAGCCAGACCTGAGCATGTACAATGGTACAGATAAAAGCTTGAAACAAAGGGAATCCAGGACAGATAAACTCCTCAGAACCAATAATGAGAGCAGTGATACCAGGAGTAAGGGTAAGTTGGGAGGAGAAAGGGAGAACCGATCACAGTGATCTACATGCACCCGCCTCCCAGGGAGACAGACAACAGAAAAGTAGGTGAAGGGAGAGAGTGGTTGGTGTAAGACATGAAAAACGAATTTATAAATTATCAAGGGTTCTGGAGGGAGGGAGGGGGAAGAGGGGGGGAAGTGAGCTGATACCAACTGCTCAAGTAAAAAGAAAATGTTTTGAAAATGGTAATGGCAACATATGTACAATGTGCTTGACACAATGGATATAAATGTGGATTGTGATGAGATCTGTAAGAGTCCCCAGTAAAATAATTTAAAACAAAAAAGAACTGCAGTCTTTAGTATGGATTACAACTCAGGGTAAGGAAGATCAGCATCCTTACAGCTAGACCTATGGGTAACATCATGATTGAGAAAATATTGACGTTGTGAAGGATTTTTATTTAGTTGGATCCACATCAATGGTCATGGAAGCAGTAGTCAGGAGGTCAAAAGACATATTGCATTAGGTAAATCTGCTGCACAAGACCTCTTTAGAAATCTGAAGAGCAAGGAGGTTACTTGGAAGACTAAGGTGTGCCTGACCCAAATTCTCCACTGTATGATCTGCATGTGAAATGCATGATCTGATTGGATGCTGATAAAGAAGACCTCAGGAGAATTGACGCTTCATTCTGTTGTACACCGCGTCACTATGGGTCAGAGGTGACCCGATGGCAGCGAACAGCATTACAACAGTCTGATCTCTACGAACTCTGGTGGTGCACTGGGGTGAGCTAACCCAATGGCTGGAGTTCGAGCCCTCACAATAACCTGGAAAGAGGAGGTGGCTGGCTCTGGGCTTTAGCGCCACCTTGTTAGAACCCCCCGAGCCCTGAGAGCCAAGTGGAGGAAGAAGAGAACGCACAGACTGAAGCGCAGAAGAAGAAAGATGAGGCAGAGGTCCAAGGAAAGCCCCCAGGTGCCCCCCCAGAAGCCCCAGCTGCAGGGGTACGGAGCACGTGCAGCCTGTACGCCTGACTGCAGGCTGCCCACCCACCGTCCGGATCTGGAACATGCCCTCGCCGCGAGTGCCGGAGAGACCCGCCTTGCTCACGCCTAAGCAGTCCGGCTTTGAGCCCTTGCCCTGGAGCTAAGCCCTCCTGGCCTAGTTCTGCCCTCAGTTGTGGCTTGATGTAATGTGCACACTAAAGTATCTCTTCTGCTGTCTTAGCTGAAGAATCAAAATTTTAAAAAAGGAGGCTGTGTTCCATAGAGAGTTACAGTTTCGGAAACTTGGTGAGGCAGTTCCTCTCTGCCCCATCAGGTTGTTAGTAGCTGGAACTAATTCTATGGCAGTGGCTGTCCAGCTGGATTCCAAACCTGCCCTCCTCACTAAACAATCACATTCCTCTGAGTGGCTAATTACATCTACTTTGAATATATTGAATATATTATGTGATTTTTAGCACACATTTTTCTGATTATTTATGTCTTAGATTAGCATTTCAAATCACATCATCTAACCTGTCAAGAAGAGCAAATGAGAAACTGCAATGTGTATTTTATATTCAGAAATTCGATAAATTATTTCATTAACTACCACTCATAAAATTATTTTTATTCCCTGAAAATATATTAGTGATATACAACATAGCTATTATATCTTAAATTAGTCTATTTCAATGACTATCAGACTATGTATGTGACCAACAAAAAGTTGGTCCAATGATCAGAATTAAACACCATTTAATATAGCCCTCCCACCCCCAAAGGGTGGGTGAAGGGAGACAACAGCAATGTATGTTGTGTTTTTTTGTTTTGTTTTGTTTTGTTTTTGTTTTTTGGGCATCACTGCTCTCTGGTGGTGGGAGTAGGAGGCCCAGTCCCACTGCTGGAATTGAACCTCCGTCCCAGTGGGCCGCAGTCCCGCGCACAACCACTACGCCACCGGGGCTCAGCCCGTATGTTGTGAAATAATAATAACAATATATAATTAATCAAGGATTCATGAGGGTGGAAGGATGGGAGAGTTAGACAGGAAGTGGGGAAAAAAAGAGGTGCTTATATCAAGGGCTCAATTAGAAAATGTTTTGGAAATGATGATGGCAACATATGTACAAATATGCTTGATACAATTGATACATGGAATAAGAGCCCCTACTAAAATGACTTTTAAAAAATAAAATGAACACTATTTATCTTTAGTTATATTTCAGTGGTTACAAAAAAGGCTAACAATCCTATCAGATATAATTTTTTTATTGACAGCATTCAAAGCTTTACCTAGTAAGTGAGAACAGTATTAATATTTATTAGATTTTTACATTTAATGTGAGGTAGATTGATACAAGGCAGAACAATGGACTCAAACACACCAGGTATGATCGCAGAGATGACCTGAAGGAATGAGCAATGTTCCACTTGAATGGGAATAAACTCACAAATAACAGTATGGTATTAATATTTCATTAAAATTATTTTCCCTAAAGATACATACTAATGCTTCTAAAATATATTAGTACAGTTACATTTATAAAACTATCCTAGCTGAGCCCGGGGGCGTAGTGGTTGTGCGCGGGACTGCGGCCCACGGGGATGGAGGTTCAATTCCAGCAGCGGCTCCACAGGAGCAAAGGCTGGGCCTCCTACTCTCACCACCAGAGGGCAGTGATGCACCCCAAAAAACAAACAAAAAAAACCTATTCTAAAATACTGTATAAACTAGAGAGAGAACTAAGAGTTCATTATAATGTTATGAAGGATCTGGGATCAAACCAATTCTAATGTTACAAAATCCAATAAAAACAACAAAATCCAATATACTCTCAGGGAATATGAGACACTCTGCTCTACACTCCTCTCCCTGAAACAAAACAAAATAAAACCCTACCAGACTTCTATAATTCTTATTAACACTAAGACAATAAACTAAATTTTGAAACAATTCCCAGAAGTGTTAAAGCTAACAGTGACTCTTCCATGAAGAGAAAATTATGCAAAATAAGCACTCTTACTGTCCAACTCAAACATTTATGATGAAAATAAAAGCCATCTGAAGATGACTTTACTGTCTCATAATTTTTAAAGCACTGGGAAAAAATATTAAAGCAGTATGAAGATATTAGTTAAGTAAATACAATGATAAGAATATGATAAAGTTGATGAAATACAATTGGACTATAGCAAGGGGGTTCTATTAAATCAAATATGAAAATAAAAGGGAAAAAGACAGGGAACTCATATACAGAAACATGGGATTTACACTAAAATCATGTGCAGTAAACTGTCAAAAACGTGATGTCCCACCCACTTTGTTAATGCACATAAAACTTGTATCAAAGTTTTGAGGAAGCGAGCGCTGTATCACATTTTTTATAGAAAACCAATGAAGACTTTTCCCTTATGATACATATACAAAAGAATTTCTGTTGGTACAATTTACTATGCCTATTCTCAGCCCTAGGATATTTTTGTGCCCAATCTTAAACTGGAAAGGGGATGCTATCTGTCCTGAAAATGTCAAGTTATTGGCAGAAACACAGCTCCATGTCTAATAGAATTTTTATGCTCCACTACAAGTCTTTTAAGTGGTATTCTTATTTAGATGTAACTAAGACCACCAGTTTACTTAAAACTATAAATCAAAACTTATGGGACACATTGCTCATTGATACACTAGATCTGAGTTTTCCCTAATGTGAGAATGCAGACTTAGTACATACTTTTCATTAAGCACTATTTTAAATAGATTAATTCATATTGCCTGTATCCTTTATTTTATAGAAATTACTGTTCCAAGGTTATACAATAAATCCTACTTCTCTACCAGTACAAAAGCACAATAATGTTCCCACAAAAATATACTCCTTAAACATAAGGTCAAAATAGTGGACCATAAAAAAAGTTCGATCTTGCCTTTCTCTTATTTCGGCATTGGCACTACTAGATTACACATGCTATTTAGTATTTATTAGGAAAGAATGTAGAAATGAATTAGAAGATTTCTACTACCAGATGAACAATTGTGAGGAACTTTAAAAAATAAGGAATTGAAACAATTTGTCCACTTATTTTGATATGGCTCTGTAAATCTATTTTGAGGAAGGAAAAGTTATTTGTGCTTTAAAAGTTATAGTAACATGCATGAAAAAGGATGTTATAATGAAAAGTATCTAATTACATATATAAAGATCAATGTAATGCAATTGCTAATACGATAGTCTTACAATAGCTTCCCCTATAACTAAAAGTTTGCTTCATCTTACCTTCCTAAACATTCACCCACTTTCCCTAGTTCTGTACTTTCAATAACCTTAAACACTTTAAATTGAAAAGCAACCTGCAAAAACAATTTCATATTTTTAATTTGGGGGTGGGGGAGAGAGAATCCCTCGGCATTCTTCATCTACAAAGCAGCTCACTTTGAGCCACTGGGCTCACGGAAGACAGGAGCCCTTTTCCTTACACGCATCCCTGAAGCACTACTCCTGATCTCGTTCTTAGCACTCAACCCCAAACTGAACTCCACTGCCACCAAGGCCAGGCTGACTTCTGCAACCCTGCAAGGCAAGGTAGAACTGCCCCTGGGGCTTTCTGAGCATGGCTCTTTGTAAGAGTTGAAAGACCTTTCTCCCTTGGAGAGGCTGGTAATTTTGAACTGCTGACCTTGCAGTTAGGAGCCTACTCGTAACCACTATGCCACCAGAACTCCAGGCACTACTAGCACAAAAGAGAGAAATGAAACACTGCCTCGCCACTTCAGAATCAACCACCTTTTTTTTTTTTGGCAAAACTCCCCTCTGCAACCCAGAAGGAAATCTACCATCCTGTGTAGAAGCACAAGATCTCTGGGGCCACAGACTGGACAAAGGAGGGCTGCTGACAGTCTTCGTCACATTCAATAGGGGCATCTGTAACACTTAATAATGTCATGCAACGAGTGCTATTTGATGTAGGCAGAATTTTAAAATGCACCCCACCACCTGGTGTGCATATACACCTTGCATAATCCCTAGGATCAAGAACGTGATGAGATTTCACTCCCCTGATTAAGATAAGTTTCAAAAACTGATTTAAGAAAGGGCGAAATCTGGGCGCACAAGTCAGAGACCAAGACTATAAACCAAAACTACTGCAGCAATTGAGTTGGTTCCCACTCACAGCTAGCCTACACAGGAGAGAATAGAAGGCTTTCTTAGGGTTTCTGACACTCAATCTTTACAGAATGAGTAGCCTCATCTTTTTTCCACGAAGCAGCTGGCGAGTTTGAACTGCAGATCTTGTGATAAGCAGTCCAACACTTAGCCTACAACACCACCAGGGATCCTAAGAGGAAGGAAGTCAGAGAGATTTGAGGGTGGACAAAATTTAACATACAAGATTCAGTGAACACCATAAATGGCTATGAAGATGGAGGAGGTTGTGTGAAAAGAACACATATGTACAAAGTACAGACAGTACATTTTGTTGATTACTTGCTTCCATCAACAAAGGAACCTATCATCAGGACAGAGACATACCTAACATTTTAAAATCTGTATAGCACATTGTTATTCTTGCTGGGTGCAAGTGAGTCAATTTTGAGTCATAGGGACTACGTGTGATAGAGTAAAACTCAACCAAGGGGTTTTCTTAGCTGTGAGCTTTTACAGAAACTGATTGCCAGGTCTTTCTCCAAAGGGCTCCTCTCACTCACTGCCACAGTGAATGCCAACTCAGTGATCCTATAGGACAAGGCAGAACTACTCCTCTGAGTTTCAGGGCCTATACCTCTTTTTTGGGGGCCGGGGGGGCATCACTCCCCTGGTGGGAGTAGGAAGCCCAGCCTTCCTCCTGGAAAGCTACTGCTGGATTTGAACCGCCAAGCCTGTAGGATGCAGTCCCGCACACAACCACCACGCCACCAGGACTCAGCCGAGATTGTACCTCTTTTTTTTTTTTGGGGGGGGGGCATCACTGCTCTCTGGTGGTGGGAGTAGGAGGCCCAGCCCCACTGCTGGAACTGAACCTCCGTCTCAGTGGGCCGCAGTCCCACGCACAACCACTACGCCACTGGGGCTCAGCCTTGTACCTCTTTATAAGAGTAGAGAGCCCTGTCTTTCTCCCTCTGAGAGGCTGGTGGCTTTGAACTGCTGACCTTGCATATCCCAGTTCATTTCATAGTCACTTCACCAGGGATCCAGGGACAGCTGAGTTCAAACAGATACCTTTTACTTAGCAGCCAAGCACATAACTCTTGTGCCTTCAGGGCCCCTTGCACTTAGCCTATATTAAGACATGTAATAAATATTTGTCATATGAATTGAAAATAACCCAAAACATAAAATAGTGTTAGATATGAGGTTTCTTACAACAAAAAAACTGAAATAACTATATTATCAATTGGACAGGCTATATGCAACAAAGTTCATTCTAACAAATAATCTCCCTTGCATACAAATGGGATACATCCTTTTATATATGTGTAACACTGATGATGCCCACTTAAGATTGTTTGCTGTCTGGTCAATATATCATCAATAATGTAATAATGAATAAACAGTGTCATAATGAAATTGCAAACTAAAATTGATCAAGATGGGGTATTTCTTTGTATTGATGGTTTCAACTCTAGTCATTACCTCGTCATACAAGTGTCCACACCCAGCTGAATAAGAGTTCTATGATATGGAAGGCGCTAAGAATGAGAGATGGCAGCATGGATTACATTTCCAGAGTAAATGACATTAAAATCTAGTGTATTTGTTAGGCTAATACAAACTTTGCTCATAATGAACCTAAAATCACTAACATTTAAAAAAGTAAATATCTTACCAATAATACTTTTAAGTAGATACAGACTGTAAACATAGGGACTTTCTATAGCAGAAAATGGCAAAAGAAATTCCTAATTCTCTTTCGGGGGGTGGGGGGGAGGCATCACTGCCCTCTGGCGGGAGGGGGAGGCCCAGCCTTGCTCCTGGAGAGCTGCTGCTGGATTTGAACCGCCAACCCAGTGGGCCGCAGTCCCGCACCCAACCACTACGCCACCGGGGCTCAGCCCTCTCTTTCAACACATCTTTTCTGTCAGAATCAAGTATCCTAACTTAAACATTGTACATTCCAAAATGGTTGGTTGGCTGGTTTGAATGTATGTTTAGTGCCCCCATGAAATCACTGTTCTGACAGTATTCAAGGGTACAGGACTAAACTTCAAATACATAATAAATTGCATAAAGTTTATGTCTGGTAACCACCACTATTTTATTTACTTATATCTTGTTTCATTTTTTTTTTTTATCTTGCTCCATTCTTTAAAAAAAAAGTTTTAGGCTACAATCACCACATATGACAATTTAATGTTTTAATTCTTAAACAAGATTTTTAAAAGTGAAATAATTTCATATTAAGGATGATCTAATTTTTTTTTTTTTGGCTTTTGGGGCATCACTGTCCTCTGGTGGTGGGAGTAGGAGGTCCAGCCTTTGCTCCTGTGGAGCTGGAATTGAGCCTCCATTCCAGTGGGCCACAGTCCCGCGCACAACCACTACGCCACCGGGGCTCAGCCCGAGGATGGTCTAATTTTAGCATAAAAATAAGGTATGAAAAACACATTTGTTCTATTTAGATCAGCGGTTCCCCACGTGTGGGTCACAACCCCTTTAGGAGTTAAATAACCCTTTCACAGGGGTTGCCTGAAAATAATTTCATGGTTGAGGGACTGTATGAAAGAGCTGCAGCACTAGGAAGGTTGAGAACCACTGATTTAGCTAGTCTTTCAAGTAATTTTTTTTGGGGGGGGGCATCACTGCCTCTGGTGGTCATGGGCGCTAGCTACCCAGTGCCGTTCCCTCCCGAGAGCTGGCGCTGGATTTGAACCGCCAAGCCCGTGGGCTGCAGTTCCGCGCTCAACCATTTACACCACCGGGGCTCAGCCCTCAAGTGAGTTTTATAATGTGGCAAACAGCAAAGTAATTTCATGAATAATTCACAAAAAAGCGTAGAATGACTCGTTAACCATACATTCAAGGAATGTTAAAAAGTCCAACGTTCCTATTGGGCCTCTACTCAAGTACTCCCTCAACACAAGAACATTTTGTTCTAATAATCCCGCACTCTGAGATGCTCACCTTCCCAACACAATTGCTGACGGCAAAACAAGTGCATAAGCAAATGTGGTGAGGAAAGCTGATAGTGTCTGGCTATCAAAAGATGTTGCGTCTGGGTACCTTAAAGAATTGAAGATAAACAGGCAGCCATCTAACTGAGAAAACAACAAACCCCCCATGGAAGAAGCACACCAGTCTATGTGACCACTAGGTGTCGATGTGATCAGGTACCAGGCTCAAAGACCCAGAACAAAGAATCATAATGTGAAGGGGGTTGGGGGTGGGGGTGAGTGCAGAATGGTGGTCCAAAGCCAATTTGCAAGGAATTGGACATCCCCTTACAGAAGGGTCATGGGAAGAAGATAGGTCAGTCAGAGTACAGTATAGCACTGATAAAACAAACTGCTTTCCTCTGGTTCTTTAATGCTTCCTGCCCCCCCCCACCCCCCACTATCATGACCCTAATTCTATCTTACAAATCTGGCTACACCAGAGTAAGTACATGGGTACAGGTAAGAGCTGGAAACACAGGGAATCCAGGATAGATAAACTCCTCGGAACCAATAGGGAGAGCAGCCATATCAGGAGGGTAATGGTAATGTGGGGGGAAAAAGTGGGAACCAATCAAAATGACCTACTTATAACCCCCTCCCAAGGGGATGAACACATCAGACAAGGGGATAAAGGGAGACAATGGACAGTGCAAGACATGAAAAATAATAATAATTTATCAATTATCAAGGGCTCATGAGGGAGGGAGGGAGGGAGGGGGAAGAAGGAGAAAAATATGAGTTGCTGATAACAAGGGCTCAAGTAGAGAGAACATGCTTTGAAAATGATGATGGTAACCAATGTACAGATGTACCTGAGACAATGGATGGGTGTCTATGAGCCCCCAATAAAATGACGTTTAAAAAGTCCAAAGTTCAGAAGCAAATTTTCATTTAAAAAAATAATAAGACCACAAGTGAACTGCTAATACTCCTTATCCACCCATCAAAGAAATGAGCACTTAACTGTGACCAGTATTGGATTAAAACCCTGTCATATGAATCAGAGACAAAAACTTACTAATAGCTTTTCCTCAAAGTTAATTCCCATTTTTGTGGGAAATTTTCTATATCAGAAAATTTCTTCAAAGAAGGGACTAAAAAAGAAGCGTGGCAGGGAGAGATATTCTTCCTCTTTGGAGAAACAATAACAAAAACAAATGGCAGACTAATTCATGCTTATGCCTGTATCCACAAGTTTCATAGTCTAATTATTGCATTAACAGATCCTACTAGGACTCATAAGAATAAGAGTGTGAACCAAAGAATGTTCTAATCATTACTTATCTGAAAGTTTGGCATATATTTTCCTTGTTTACCTTCTTCACAATTTGCTAACGTAATAAGAAGTTTATGAATTCTTATATGTTGATTGATAGGAGCTGACTGAATCCAAATATAGGTGAATTACCAAAACCCAGAAATTTCTCATGTATATTAATAAATAGTATCATATCTTGATGTACATGGTATCACAAACCTTTCTCTGAAGTTTCAACAGCATCACACATACTTTACTAAAATTCTCTCAGAATAAGAGTCATCACCACCCTCTCCTGGCTCACTTGACTAATCCTCTACCTCTATTTCCACAGCCAAGAACTCTCCCTCTGCCATGCCCTCGTGTTTCCCAAAGCACAGAACGTGCCCTCACTTTAGGTGCAATGGATAGAAAATTGGATGAAGCCGTTACCAGCTTTGTTATACGATTAATGTGAGTCGGAGTTGATGGAAGAGCAACGGGAAAAGTTCTTCTAGTCCCTAGAAGACTTGTGACAAAAATGGTTTGTACTCAACTGGGAAAAGCAGATGTTTGTCTTTTTTTTTTTGGCATCACTGCCTCTGGTGGTCGTGGGCACTACCCAGTGCTGCTCCTGAGAGCCGCCACTAGATTTGAACCGCCAAGCCCGCAGGCCGCAGTCCCGCACCCAACCACTTATGCCACCAGGGCTCAGCCCAAAAGCAGATGCTTTGAAGTTAGTCATACTGAGGAAGACTAGGCCAGGTGATATGTTTATTTAACAGATTACAGGCACAAAAATCCCAGGGAACAGTCCTGCTCTGCAATACCTGCAGTCAGTGTGCATCGGGACGGACTGGGTGGCAGTCAGCAACACCACCACCGAGGTCTTCTAGTCAGCAATTGCCAGGTTTTCGGCTTCAGGTTTTTGTTTTGTTTTTTAAATCAGAGATCACTTAGGACCAAAGGATTTAGCAGGCAATCACATTTCAGTATGAAGGGTTGCTTTTATAGCTGCTTTTCGTCATTGTTTTCTAAGCTCCACCAAAAAATCGCACACTCTGCAATGTGGCCCACAAAGGGAATTGGACGGACAGTTTACAATAACACAAGTAAGGAGCATGGCATCTTTGTGGGACGTGTGCCATGCGTATAAGGCGATAAGCAACTGGAGGGGGACTGGTCAGTCTTTCCATTCCACCAAGCTTAAAGTGCGTTACCTAAGAGACAGAAAGGGTGGTTTGGCTACTACCAAGAACTAAGATGGGAGCAGCGTCTGTCCTTCGGACCCAGGATCCCTGTGCTGGATACCTTCTACACCTAAAACATATGCACTCTCACACCAAAGGAGGAGGAAGGCAGTGAGAGGCAGTGGCAGGAAAATGGCAGCTTCACAGGAGGCCAGCGAGGCCCATGGCACAAGAGAGCCGAGCTTTCAGGCCAAAGGGTAGGCAGAGTGGAGTGCTTCCCTAGGAACATAGCAGGGCTGGGGGAACCCACAGACTTAGAAAGCTGAGCGCCTTCAAGCTGAGGCTCAGTGGCTAAGTGAGTACATCTGAGCACTTGTTGATGGAACCACAGTTTTAACACTTGTCCCGACAGAGCAGCGATCGGGCCAGCCTTAGAGGACTGTCTGCGGTCACTGGTGAGAAGGAGCTGTCCTGACTGGAGAACTGTATCGCGAGCATTTCTGAACCTGAATTGCAACCTGATCGTTCCTCAAGAATCCCCCAAACTATGAGCATGCTCTGTAAGTTCTGTGTGCCCAATGCAGCAAAGTTTTGAAGTACAGCATGTGGGAGAGACTCCTGGGGTCAAAATTATTAAAAGGTTGGGAAGAGGAGGCATATCCGACCTCTACCTCACAGAAATCAGTCTTGGGTTGTTGGGCTTGATTCTCTCTCTCGTGAAGTTGGATAAGAAGGTCTGACTTCAAGCTACACCATCGCTTTTTAAAGTATCTAGGTAACATTTAATACCTTATTTTGTTCCCAACATTTTAATGTTCTCACTGCCCACATAAAATATCACTATTTTCTACTCCCACCACCAGAGGGCAGTGATGCCCCCCCAAAAAACAAAAAATATCACTATTTTAAGTCAGTGATGTTAGTACCAAAATAAACTTTCCCATTAAAATTCATCATTTAGTTATTTTTAAAATATTAAGAGGACTAGGAGGGAAAGGAGCTGATACCAAGGGCTCAAGTAGAAAGAAAGTGTTTTAAAAATGATGATGGACAAATGTGCTCGACACAGTGGATGTATGTATGGCTTGTGATGAGCTGTAACAGTCCCCAATAAGGTTATTTTTAAAAAGATATTAAGGAAGTAACAGAATCTTGAGGCAAGCCACAAAAAAATTGGAATATCAGAAATATTACTTTGATCAGAACTATGGATCTTTCTCACTCAATGATTCCTCCATATTGTCTCACTTCTGTAAAGGCAACAACATCTCCGCTCAACGCTTGAGTGAGGTTTAGTGTAGTGTACCTCTTCCTGCCATTGAGTCCATTGCAACTCAGAGGAACCCTACAGGCCAGGCTGGAACTGCCCCGAGATCCCAGAATGACTTTTTACATGAACACACAGCCTTGTGTTTCTCCCGTGGATGGGGATTTTGAACGGCTGACCTTGCTCTTAGCCCAACGAGTAACCACTACACCACCAGGGATCCCCTCTTGTACCAGCAGATAAAATTCAAAACTTCAAAATAAAACCTACTTCCCTCTAGATCATACCTCTACCCAAACCTTACCACTCTAAAGAAAGCCAAATTTCCCCCTACTACCATTCACACACATCTCAAAAACGAAAAGGTGTCTTTGATTCATCCCACTCTGCCAGAGGCTACCAGTTTATTCATCCCACAAACACTTGTTGGGTTTCTGCCATGTATAAATAAAACACCAGCCAATATTTTTAAAATTTCACATTTAATGAGGGTAGAAATGAAACCATGGGTTCTTTCTTGGGAGATTTTTTTTTTTGGGGGGGGGGATAGTTGACAATGAGAGGACAGATTGGAAAAGGAATACTCTAGAATATTAGCCACCCCGTCAGTTTGGCACACAATGAATAATAGCTTGTATATTGCTATGATACGGGAAATTCTGCCATAAGTATTTCAAACAGCAGCAGTGTCATAGTGAATAGGTTACAGACTACGGCAGACTAAGGAGTCCCAGTCAACGCCAGCGTAACCAACAAGCAGAGCATTAACAGTGGTTCTTTCTGAGAAACAGAAATAAAGATAAGTGCCACCTTCTTATTTTCCTACATTTTGTAAATTTTCTATAGAGAATCAAATCAAAACCATGACAATATATCACCTCACTTCCACCAAATTAGCAACGATCAAAAACGAGAAGCAACAAGTGTTTGTGAGATTGTACAGAAACTGGGACCCTCATTCACAGTGTGGGAATGTAAACTCATGCAACCACTGTGGAGAGCAATTTGGTGATTCATCAAAGAGTTGAACATAGCCGTGCCATAAAAGCCAGGGACGGAATCCTAGGTACACAAGGGGGTAACCCCAATATCAAAATTGTACTGGGTGGTGTGGAGCTTTTGCAGTAGACATTCTTCCCACTTGGGGAGCATTGAGCAACTAACTCACTCTGACTGGCGGTACCCAATGGCATTTCGTGGGAAAGTTCTCTCTGGTCACAGTAAATTTTTTTGTAAAAGCAGTTTTGCTTGAACCACGTTAAGAGAACAGCATGCAGCTGTGAATTTTGTTTTCTGCTCAGGAAAAGTGCTGCAGAAACTGTTGTGATGTTGAACACAGCTTACAACGTCATATAAGGTCAACGATAAGGGAAAAACTCTAGTGTACGTGATTTTCTTGTTCCAGACGGTGAAATGCCAATTTATCACAAACTTCATTCTGGACGTCTGTCAACTTCCCACAAATGGATGAAAATGTCAACTCACAGCGCATTTGGAGCTGGTCCCACCATGTCAGACTGTTAATCTAGCTTCCTATTCAGAGGTTCTGAAAAGACTGAGGAACATGGTGTGTCAAAATGGTCCGGATTTGTGGCAGGCAGTGGGCCTAATTTTGCCTCCATGACAATGCACCTGCTCATGAAGCCATCTCGGTGAGCCAGTTTTTTTTTTTTTTTTTTAAGCAAAAACTGCATGCCTCTCTTGTCTTAATGCACCTTACTCAACTGACCTCGCTTTGTGAGACTTCTTTTTGTTTCAATGAATAAAGAGACACGAAAGGACAGCAATTTGATAAGACAAAGAAGCGGTGAAGGAAAAAAAAACCACGAAGTGCTGTCAGCCAATCAAACAGGTGAGTTTTAAAAATGTTTCCAAGAATGGCATCATAGATTTGACAAATGTATTAAGTGCAATGGACAGTACTTTGAAGGTATATGGTTGTCTTAGAAAAATTTTTAAATATATAGCTTTGGGGAAAAAAGTCTTGTTTTGGGGGGGGTACCCCCTCAAATATATCCAGAAAAAGGGAAGGCAGAAATACAAATGGAAACCTGTACAACAATGCCAAAAACAATCAAAAATTTTAATTAACAGAAATGGTTATACAAAAATGGTATGGGGGAATCCAGAACAGATGTTCCCTTCAGAACCAGTGTTGAAAGTGGCAATAGCGGGATGGTGGAGGGAAGACGAGGTAGAAAGGGGAGACTGATTATAAGGATCTACATATAAACTCCTCCTTGGGTGATGGACAACAGAAAAGAGGGTGAAGGGAGACATCGGATAATGTAAGAAATGACAAAATAATAATAATTTAGAAATTATCGAGGGTATATGAGGGACAGGGAAGCAGGGAGGAAGGGAGGGAAATGAGCCCTCGATACTTGTTTCAAGTAGAAAACAAATGTTTTGAGAATGATGACAGCAAAAATGTATAAATGTGCTTGATATACTATGTATTATGTATGAATGAATTGTGGTAAGGGTTGTCCAAGCTCCCAATAAAATGAGTCTCACAAACTCACAAGGGCAGTTTTACTCTTTCCTATAGAGTCACAATATGAGTTGGCATTGCTTTGATGGTAATGAGTCTGGTTTGGTATACCAAACTCAAACCCACTGCTCTAAAATCAACTCCAACTCACACTGAACTGGAAGACAGCAGATCTCAGTAAGATCTGTAAGACTGAAAATCTTTCTGGTCACAGATTGCTACATCTTTCTCCAGCAAGCCAGCTAATGGGTTCAAACAATTTGCTGAACATTTAACCATTTTATATATTTACTCCAAAGTAACGAAAACAAGCAAAGCACAAAAAACCTACTGCTATCAAGTCAAATCCAATTCACACAACCCTCTGGAGTGTTTCTAACACGATACATCTTTATGGACCAGAGCCTCGTCTTTTTCCCTCATAGCAACGGTGAGCTTAAACCACTTAGGTAGTGGCTAGCAGCCCAATGCCAAATCCACAAAACCACTAGGGCTCCCTGACCAAATACATAGAAACCAAAACTTATTAACAGTTCCCAGAGTGAAGGGGGAGTTTTTGTTTGGAAAATACTGAGGTTTATGTTCATTATGGTGAGAAATTTTAGAGGAAGATAATGATAATGGTTGTACAACAGGAAAAATGTCACCAATGTTGCTGAATTGCAAATGTGGCAGTTATTGTGTTGGTGGCTATCTTGATGTGCATGTATTTACTACAATTTGGAAAAGAAAAAAGAGGGAAGAAAAAAAATCCCCCAAAATGTTATCTGGGATCATATCCATTCCAAGTCAAGTATCTTACTTTAGACTTTGAATTCATCCTCTTGTCTGGCCTCTCAGCAAAGCTTTGTCAGCAAGTCTACCTTGCCTAATGTACCATACATACAAGGTACCAGAATAATATTCTTGAATAGTTCCCTCTACTAGATTGTGTTGTCTATAGTATTAAGAGTTGAAAATAATAATAAGAGTTACCCCCTCTGCCAGCTTTTTCATGGACTGAAAACAACCCTACCCATATAACATCATGTCCATGAGACCTAAAATCAAATAGTTCTGTCACTTAACAACTGTGAGGTCATGGGAAAGTTAATTTCCCAGCACCTCAGTTATGCATTTGTAGAATTAAGGCTAACACAGCTACCCCATAAAGTTGCTATAAGAATGCCAGTGTGTGTAATAAGAAACTGAGATATATATATATATAGATATAGAAAGACCTCAGAAAATAATAGTGTTTTTATATTTTTCATAATCATACTCACAAGTTCTGTTCAAGGCTAGTTTGCTCATTATCACATGTGCATCACACACAAACACTTCAAAAAAATATCCAAATAAACAAATTTAAGGTATACCAAAGCTTGATGATAAACACTGTTGAAACATCCTCACCCTCAAATGAAGTTCACAGAGATGAGATCATAGTGCAGTTGTTACTGCAGTCCAGGTGCCTTCAACTTAAGGAGACCTTATTCCCAACAGGTCGACATGTGGCCCACTCACGTGCCTTCTTCATGCACTCAAGTGTACAGGAATTCACTGTCTTCCAACCTAAAGAGCTCATCTTTCAACATCATATTGGACAAAATTCTGTTGTGACCGATAGGGTTTTCAGTGTCCAACTTTTAGAAGTAGACCACTGAAACCGGTCTGCCAATGATGACTCCACTGATACTTGAAATACTGGCGACACCGTTTCTAGTGTCCCAGCAGCATGCAAGTCACCACCAAAAGTCAAACTGGCAGTTGGGTAGTGAACTACTTTAGCAGTAATAACAGCTACCCTCTGAACATAGCAAACGTGCTTTCCCAGATCCTATCACTCCCATGCTCAAAAAATCCTCTAATGGTTTTTCACCTTCTAAGGAAAAGGAAAAGGAAAAGTGGTCTAAAGTATGAGCTGGCAGACCCTCCTCCCCAGTGTACCTCCTGGCCGTTTTTCCTCCTTGTAGTTTCTTGCACACAATGAGAATTAATTATTAGAGCTGTTGCACTAGCTTTCCCCTTTACTTGGAATGTTCTTTTCTTACACCCTAAAGCTCAGTAGATATGCTTTTCCTTACAAGCCTACATCTCACCCAGTTCATTTGCTCTTTATTCACAGTACCTATTACTACCAACAAATTATGTATTTATTTGTTCGTTGCCTTAATCTAAGCTCTAATCTCTAACACCCCACGACAGAAGGGGCTTTGTTTTGCTCGTTGCTATGTCCACAGTAGTCAATAAAGATTTGTTGTATGAATAAATGAATCTGGGTTAGATTAACTGTCTCCAAGACAATTTGCCTTTACCTTTATAAATAGTTCCTTCATTTACTAGTAAAGAGACCTGGTGGCATTGCGGGTGACGGATGGCGCTGCTCACAGACCCAGCTGTTCTGAGGGAAAAGCCTGAGGCGCCTTGCTCCCACACAGAGGTAAGCCGTGGAATGCACAGGGGCATGCCTACTCTCTGCGAGAGGGTCACGATGCATCAGAACCACGCGCACGGCGGTGGGCTATTTAATATGATCATTGTTCTACACTGTGTCCTACAAACTTAGGATACTATCTACACCTCATTAGGTAGTGATGACTACATAAATACTTAACACACACATATAAAATGCATCTAGAAGACTACCAAACAGAAGGGTTTTGTTATATATTGTTATCAATGTCAGTAATTTGGATTCCATTACATTCTTATACTACATGGTCCTTATTTTTCATCATGTACAATAATTACTTTTTGTCGAAAAAGTAAAGGAAATTACTATCTTTCTCAAGGAGTCCTGAGTGACAGTGGTTGACTGTTAACAAAAAGGTTGGCAGTTCAAACCCACCAACTGTCCATAGGAGAAAAATGTGTCTGCTTTCATAAAGATTACAGCTTTGTAAAATAACTAATATGGTTCCTGTGAGTTTAAAAAAAAAAAAAAAGGTGTGTGTGTGTGTATTTTCTTGGTTAAAATCTTTTTCTAGCCAAAAGTTATGCTGGGCAAAAAGCTCCAAACTGTAGTATTTCCTAATGATGTTTTTCTTTAAAAACAAAACAGGTGGCTTAGCCCCGGTGGCGTAGTGGTTGAGTGCAGGACTGCGGCCCACTGGCTTGGCAGTTCAAATCCAGCAGCAGCTCTCTAGGAGCAAGGCTGGGCCTCCCACTCCCACCAGAGGGCAGTGATGCCAAAAACAAACAAACAAACAAACATAAACAAAACAAGCTTATTTAGCTACAAATCAAAATAGATTTATATTATTGTGAATTAAATGATTTGTTTTCTATATCTGCTCTGACGTCTCTGAGAACATCTACATTGTGGCTGTGAGTTGCCGCTACATGGATTCTGACACATGGAAATCCTAAGTGCTAAAAGTACTCGTTTCGATGAGTTTTCTAGGCTATAATCTCAACAGAAATCCAATCACCAGGCCTGTTCTCCTACAGGGTGGATTCAAACAGCCTATCTTTAAGGTTGAACACAAATAATGTGCACCCCCTAGGGGCCCGTGAAGGGAGTCCTGATGGTGCTGTCAGGTAAACTGGACCTTACTAACCTCAAGGTCAGTAGGTTATCTGCTCCCATAAAGATTTACAGGGTCTGAAATTCTACACAGGTCACTGGGTGTCTGATGAGGCAGTGGGTTGAGTTTTTTCTCTTTGGGAGAGGGAGGGAGAGGGGCAGGACAAGGACCTTGGAGAACAGTGCAACTGAGGTTACCAAACCAAAACTAGGTTGCCGCCATTTTAACATTAGTAAGACACTTTTAAAATATTCAAGTATCTATAGTTTATTGGTACTTTTCAGAGACACATTCCTAATGTTATGGATTTGTTAATTGCACTTCAATCTTTAAATGCAAAACTATGCTTTAGGATACTGATTTTTTTTCTCACATATATTTAAAACCTCATGGGAGCAAAACCACACAGTTATTATCAAGAATCAAATACTAATATTTTCACCAGAAAATATTTAATACTACTTTTAAGGCATTCTATCAACAAGCCTGGTGGGCACTACTTCTCGCTATTCCTGAAATGTAGATTTTCATTAAATGCCTCAGTCCAAAAGCATCCCATTCTAATGAACTACTCACAAAACCTAGAGGGTGTTTTATCTGAAAGCTGCAATCTCGCTAATCAAAGATGCCAATAGACTTCCACATAACAAAGATAATTTAATATATTACAGTGGAACCATGAGAAAACCATTAATATACTTTCTAAGGATATAAACACCAGTACTAGAACATTAGTTGCTAAATCCAGTAGGCACAAATAAATTTAGACTGACTACTCAGTGGTATTCCTCTTTTTCCCCTCTTAAATCGTCACCTGTTAAAGGCAATTCGTTTCTTTGTTCATAGTACCTTAATAGCTCTACTCTCTATTATTTAGAAGGTATAAGTGTGTTGCTTAAGGTTTATTCAAGTAAAGGGTAATGTCCGATCGCATATAGGTGCCTGGTCCCAGAAGGTTCTGAGGGCTCAGAACTCTCCATCAGAGGCCCGGGCACCTCAGACACCCTTGGGTACAGTGATTTGTGTCTCTTGCTCACCTCTCTGCCCCGGGTTCTCTACCAACCACGCTGCCTTGGGTGGCATGAAGGAATTCCAATGCCTATTCTGGACTGTGGGTCCCCCTGCACACTCACCTCTCACATCATGCACGATCCACAACGATGCTGACCGCTGACCACTGACCACTGAATTATCTCAAGCAGGGACCGCATTTATCTCCAGCTGCTGTCGGATTGTCCCAACCCAGGTGGCTGTCACACTGGGCTCCTAGGACTGGCGCGTGATGGGAGGAGTCGCCGTCGGATGGTGGGGCAGTGGTGGTAGCAGGAAAGGCGCGGGAAGGCGGCCAGTGGAAGGAGGTGGAGGAGGAGAAGGTGAGGAGAGGTGGGCGCGGCTGAGGGAGTTTAAAGTCCATTCGGGGGACCAGGGGAGGGCCGCATAGAGAAGGGTGTGGAGTCTGCAGCACATCACCCCACTTCAGGTGATGATGGCATGCCGAGGGGCGGAAAGGAAGGGGCGGAGAGCAGGGCCAGGGGTGTCCTTGAGGCCCAGCGAGCAGCACGTGGGATGCGGGCAGAGAAGGCAACTTCCCCACCACCACCATACCCTCACCCCCTCCCCCGGCATGCGTGTGAGCCTTCACACCGCACGTGCGGGCCGCTCTCCTTCCTGTACACGAGAGCCTGGCCACATTTGTGGGGAAATCCCGTTAGCTCGTCATTGCATTTTTTAACACATTTTACAGTCCCCGTATACA